>JAXCGZ010023465.1:17500-39295 GCA_037179515.1 Halocaridina rubra
TACATACATACATACATACATACATAATTCCTAAATTATCGTTTTTTTCTCACTCTCATTGTTGTTATCACCATCATTCCAAAATATTTAATCTGTAAGCTTGTTAAAGATTGAGAAGTTGAGCAAGATAAGTACAACTGGATAGATAAGAAAAAAACATAAAATTAACAAATGAATAAAAGAAAGAAATCAAAGAGAGAAAGAAACGAAGAAACTATTGAAAGATCTTCTAGTGGCCCTTTAAAAGAGAGAGACAAGATCCTTTATATATTTATTTTATCGACCTTGAGAAGAAATTCTCTCTCTCTCTCTCTCTCTCTCTCTCTCTCTCTCTCTCTCTCTCTCTCTCTCTCTCTCTCTCTCTCTCTCTCTCTCTCTCTCTCTCTCTCTCTCTCTCTCTCTCTGACTCCAAAACACTCTACGTAAAGCTAGATACTTCCTCAAGGATATTCTCTGTAAATATGAAAAATATCTTGGGCCAACTTGTTGAAGTTTGATACCATTTGATAACACATTGTTCAGTCCATATAACCCCAGAGAAAAATGTAACTGATTCTAAAGCAAGCTGTCGACAGACAAGGTGTCAAAAGAGTAGTTGACAAATTAAATGTCAAACGTAAAAATTTTGACACACTTAAAGCACTTATGGAAAACCCTAATCTATCCTAAAATCTCTGTCTCTTTGATACTTTGTCGTTTTATATTCAAACTGTAAACGACTTCTCTGTGAAGAGCTTGTCACAAAATTTATTGAATACCAGAACCTGTTCCAAGGAAAAAATAAACGAGCTAAAAAATCACAATGAATGGTAACAAATGTATTTTTAAAAACTAACCTCTGAATAAACCCACATGAGATGGCATAGGGACAGAAAAAAAACTCCTGAAATTACCAGACACTACCATAATATTTGGATATAGTAGGCTGCATTGAAAGATTTAAATAAAATCATTAAAAAAAATTACTCTTCTCTGAACAGAAATATTTCCAAATCACATAAACGGCTATTACTGTGTCACCTTGGAATTCACTTGCAACTACGACACATCTTAGATATTATAATTTGCGATAAAAAAACAGTTGATTAATTCATGAAAAAAATACTCTACATTGGATAGGAATATATATATATATATATATATATATATATATATATATATATATATATATATATATATATATATATATATATATATATATATATATATATATATATATATATATATATATATATATATATATATATATATATATATATATATATATATATATATATATATATATAAATCACATATCAAAATTAAATAAGTTTTAAGACTCATATTGGAGTTCAATAAGCAACCAACATCTTTAATATATAATATGCAAAGAAACAATTGGAATAAAACTCTTATCTGTGATGAAGTTGTGAATATAAGTAAAGCTATGGTATGGCTTCTGGATTTTTTTTCAGTATATGAAAGAGCTCTTAAAACTTGTTCATTTTATATTTTCTTTGGATCTGCAAGGAGATCTCATTCCGTAAAAAAAAAAAGTCACTTAATTCCAGTCCTTATCTGAAGACTTCCACCAAATTTATTACAGCAGAGTGGCAAACTTTTGAGTAGAAGATACAATAGTAGCCCATGTAATTCTAAACTTCAGTATAGGTTCCTGTTCTCTATGTTTTATAATCTCTGTAACTCACTGCACTAAGCTGCTATTGCCATCTCTTCTGCAAGTCCAAGTTCAATCCGTGACTGAACTACGATATTTTTCTCCAGCCTTAATTTATATTATGAAAAATGAGTAAAAATAGAGTTAAAAGCTGTAATACTGCCTTCAGGAATCCTAAAACCTCAGATTAAATACCGGTCCACTCTGATTTGGATGCCTCTGTATCTCGGCGTATTAAAATATGGTCTTCTATTCTACAGATCAGGCTCGAATCCCGACAGTGGGAATGATTTGCAATATTCTATTTACTAGCCTTAATTCCTGTTAAAGAGGAAAATCAAATATGTGTGCTGGTCACTGGAGGGTCATCAGAGTCCGCACTTTAGAGAGGAAAGGTGCTGTGGTGACCTCTGTAATTCTCAGATTTCAGTATCAGTTCTGCAAGCCTCAGGCTCGAAACTCAGCAGCAGGTGGTAGAATATTTGGAAATGCTTTAGCGCATTATTGGACTGCAATAATGCGTAATTACGAAGATAATTAAATTTTCACTGGTTATAGTCGGCTCTACGTAGGGGTAATAATCTCTGAGCATAAAGGTACAATGGCGACCTCCACAATTCTGATTCTTCATTACAGATTCCAGTTTACTCTGTTTAGAAGAACTTTAAGCCTCAGTGAACTATGATGTGACCAAGTCTCACATGGGAGATATAGTGAAAATCTCAGGGGGAAATTTGCTGTTCAACCCAGTCTATAATATTTACGTGATTAATTTGTTCATGATAATGAAGAAATTTGCAAGCTGATTCATTAAATACATTAGGAAAGATTTTCCGACATTTCTTTCAACAGGAGGAATAAGCAAGAGCATACAATGTCTTTGTGTTTATATTAACAGCTCCTCCTCCTCCTTCTCATCCTCCTTTTCCTACTGTTCATCCTCCTCCTCCTCTTCCTTCTCCTCCTCCTCCTCCCCCTTCTTCTTCTTCTCCTCCTCCTCCTTCTTCTTCTTCTTCTTCTTCTTCTTCTTCTTCTTCTTCTTATCTTCTTCTTCTTCTTCTTCTTCTTCTTCTTCTTCTTCTTCTTCTTATCCTCTTCTTCTTCTTCTTCTTCTTCTTCTTATCTTCTTCTTCTTCTTCTTCTTCTTCTTATCTTCTTCTTCTTCTTATCTTCTTCTTCTTCTTCTTCTTCTTATCTTCTTCTTCTTCTTCTTCTTCTTCTTCTTCTTATTATTATTATTATTATTATTATTATCTTCTTCTTCTTCTTCTTCTTCTTCTTCTTCTTCTTCTTATCTTCTTCTTCTTCTTCTTCTTCTTCTTCTTCTTCTTCTTCTTCTTATCTTCTTCTTCTTCTTCTTCTTCTTCTTCTTCTTATCTTCTTCTTCTTCTTCTTCTTCTTCTTCTTCTTCTTCTTCTTCTTCTTCCAGCATGTGCTGTGTTTTCCCCCACCATGGAGCCGCCTGTGCCGGCTGATTCATGGATTGGCCGTAGACTACCCACCTCGTCGAGCTCCACCTACTGTGAACTGAATGCCATCTTGGATGCTGTGACTCTCCTTGTTCGACGACGAGTGAATGGGGTAATAATTTGTGACTCCCAATCGGCCCTACAAGCCCTATCCTCGCCAAGACCTATCTGTGGCCGTGCTGTGGGAGATATACTATGTCGCCTCGCAGCCGCTCGGGATGCTTCTCTTGTTGTGTCATTTGTGTGGACTCCATCCCACATTGGGCTGACTGGCAACGACACAGCGGATCGTCTTGCCAAGGCGGCCTGTATGCTGGATGGGCATGCTGTGGACGCTGAGCCCTCCCTCCGATGCCTACGTAACATCATCTACTCAGCTGGGTCTGCCATGACGGTCCAGCGCAGGGACACGGAGAGGGCCAACAGTGTGTCCATACAGCACCATGATCACTTCCTTCACAGTCGCTACAAGTATCGCAGACGCGGGTTAATGGTGCGGAAAAACAATGTAGGTTAGTGCTCGGCTCAGAATGGGGTATCGGCCTTTATGGCAGGTCTCCCAGACTCTAGATATGCCACAGTACACCTCCTGTACATTATGCGACCGAACTAATGCTAACACTCTTGACCACTATTGTCTTCAGTGCCCCGCAGTGAGAGATGTTTTACCACGAGGTCAGAACTTAATACAGATCTGCTCATTTTTACTTAATGATGACAACCTTGATGTTATTCTTGCTCGTTTTCCTCACTTTGGTGGCCATTAATTATATTGAATTATACATATATTTTCTGTATGTTGCTATATAATTCTGTTTGTGCATTCTGCGTTTCTCTGAGCTTTACTTTTGCATATAATGTACTCTGTGCTGCCATTCTGTGAGTTGTGTGTTAGTATGCAGCAATGTTTTATCAATATGTACACCTCCCTGTAAACCATGTTCAATTCTTGGTTTTATATCCATTTGAAGCATTATTTGTATGAACTCATGTAATGTCTGACGCCTTGGCGCAATAAATTAATAAAATAAAAATAATATGCAGTCAAGAAATGTTCACAAATCTCAAAATTTTCATTCATACCTCAAAAATAAATAATTTTTAAAGAATTTATGACAAATGCATACACATATGCACATAGCAATAACGAAGTTGACATCACCTTAAGCGTATTGCTAGATTGTCACATGTGTTCTAGGTTGAAATCACAGCGAGCCGCCTCTCTCTCTCTCTCTCTCTCTCTCTCTCTCTCTCTAGATATATTGATAGATATAAAAATATAGACAGATAGATAGACAGGTATAAAGAGAAAGGGTTGGCCTGTCACCAACTAATTTAAGAGGTTATTAATATTGGATGAATGGCCAATAAATTCCCACACCAATACTGAGCAAATGCCCTCACGTGACGTCATTAGACTATAAAAAAATTTGACGCCAATTTTACTGCCATGTTAATGGTGTCTTCATTAATTGACTATTACTCTCATATGACATTAGTAAGACTTGCTGATAATAATGATGACCATTATTATAATATAATAAAAATGCTACTACTACTACTACTACTACTGCTACTACTACTATTACCACTATTATTATTAATAATAATAATAATGATAATAATAATAATAATGATAATAATAATAATAATAATAATAATAATAATAATAATAATAATTATAAAAATAATAATAATAATAATAATAATAATAATAATAATAATAATTATAAGAATAATAATAATAATAATGAAGTCAATAAAGCTTGGAACCATTAATTCAGAAACTCCATTGCCATGTGGTGCTGTTTTGTGGAATTTTTACTTTTTCAGTTTATTTTTAACTCTTCTTCTCGGCCTTGATAAAGAAATTTAGAAGACGGATGAATGTATCTTTAATATGATTATTTTTTTCATTCATTGGTAACCGAAAGCATGATATTATTGTATAATAACAGATAATAGATATCAGTTAATTGTGTTATATTAAAATCTCGGAAGATATCTCATTGCAATTTGCTTCCGCAATAACTTTCCTTGGGAAACGGCAGACCTACGATAGAGCCCACCATGGTGTGATAGTCCTTTCGATGAGATAACGATCCCTGCAGAACCTGTTTTAATTTAACCCACATTACTTCTGACTGGGCTCATTAATGACATGACAAAAATTGAAATGAAAATCACGCATCATAAATGAAGTGGATGAGATTCCTTTATGGTTAACAGTTCACTGCTGTTAAAAAAAGTGACTTATATTGGTAAATGTAATTGATATAACTTTTTTTGTGAGTGACACCGAGATAGGTAAGAGAATTGCCCTCAGCAGGCCCAGGTACGAAAAACATTAAGATGAAGAAAAGGTAGAAGACTAAGGACAAGGCAAAAATATATATAGTGATGCACAATACGAAAAGGACAATCTGAAATAACAGTCGAAGTATTGAGGACTTGGAGATTTGGCATAATTAGGCACTGAGATAACTATAGATTCACTTTTTGAAAGAAGATTGGTTATGAGAATTAAAAAAAAAAGAAGGACAGAGTTCCAGAGTTTGGAGGTGGAAGGGAAGAAGCAGTCGCTGCACTGACCAATCCACGAGCTACAAATCTCCATACTGTACCTGTAAGACGAGGCCGCTTGGCGAGTGTTAAGTAGCCTTGGCAGTTGGGGAGGGATGCAATTCACCAACTCATCAGAGCAGCGATGAAAGTAGTAGCAGTTGAAAAGAGAAAGGTTTGATACCTTACGGCAAAGAGAAAGAAAATCCAAATTAAAAGTAAAAGAAAGGTCACTGATAAGTCTGAATACCTTAGATTCAATCCTTTCAAGGAGATAAGTATAAAAAGAAAAACCACAGATGTATTTTAAGCAAGCTCGGATTAGAGTTTTAAGGATTTTAAGTAACTGTAGAGAGGGAAAGTAATGATGAAACCAAAACAAAACCCCAAATGTTATAGATACAGATTTAGAAATGTTTATTATGTTATTCCTTCAAGACAAGTTAGACACTATCTGGATTCCTGATTTGTTAATAGAGGTAAGATGGAAAATTCGTTGGATTTGAAGATAATAGGGGTATCAGGAGAAGATTATAAATAGATAGCCAGAAAGTTCTCCTGAGGCATTACAATTTGGTTGCCCCACTCAGACACCCTCTTTAAAGCTTAGATGAAAGTGAATGAAAGTGATACGAGACTGATTAAGCGTAGCAGATGAAGGTTGTGATGAATAGTTAGAGGAAAAATGAAGGGTAGATTGTCGGCAAAAGCATGGAAAAGGGAGGAGGATATGTACTGAAGAAGATCATTGATGAAGAGAAGAAAAAGAGTTGGTGAAAGAACAAAGCTTTTTGAAAAATCAATGGTAACAAGGAATGGGCTAAATGCTGCGCCGTCAACAGCCACAGATATAAAACGGTCAGAAAGAAACTGGAATTTAAAGAACAGTGAGAAGGGGTAAAGCCATAAGCAGGGAGTTTGACCAACAGAGCCTTGCCCAGATTGTCAAAAGCCTTAGATATCAATGGCGACGACATAGGATTCTCCATAGTTCTCCAGTGAATATGATCATACATGAGTAAGATAGGATAGGAGGTGACTAGTGGATCTTTCCTTGTGGAAGTCTTACTGGTGATCGGATGTACGAGAGTTAGATTCGAGACGTTTCAAGAAGAGAGAATTGAGTAGTTTCGAATGCTTTAGTGAAAGCAGAGGTTAGGGTAAAAGGTCAGTGGTTTGAAGGAATAGGGCGGCCACTTTTCTTAGGAACAGGTTGAAATACAGCATATTTCCAAGATGAAGATACTGGATAGATACTGGTTAGGTGAATGAGCAGAAAAATGACTGCAATTCGATAGAGCAAATTCATTTGTAAACTCCATAAGGATCATGCAGGGAAACCATCAGGTCCCAACGCCTTGTTCATCTTTAGAGAGCGAAGAGTTTTATGGACTTTGAGTGAAGAAAAATGAGGGAGGACATAAGGTTAGAGAGGAGAAAAGTATGAGGTATTGCTGCGCTGGAATCGCTTATGGAAGAGGTGGCATAAAAATGAGAGACAAAGAGAGTGAATTTGTCAGTGTGAAAGCAAGCTATAGAACCATCAGAACGAATTAGAGGGGGGAAGCTTGAGTTACAGAAGCTTTTGGAGAGGTTTTGCCTAAGGATAAAAAATATTTCTCAGTGGGAGAGGACTTAAGGCCACCAACTTTCCTTTATAAAAAGAAGCCATTATCCTTCGAATCTGGATAGGACATCGATTTCTAGCTTTAATAAAAGCAGAATGAGTTAACTCAGAAGAAGAGGCTTGATAGGAAAGGTATTCCCTGGCCATGATCTGAATAGGCAAGGAGCAGGCACGATCATAGCAAGACGTAGGAAGAGAAAAAGTTTCCATAGAGGATGGCATGATTATTCAGTTCGGTAGCAAATGTTTTTGTTGCATATATTGATGATTCAAATTTTTATTACGTCAACATGCAATGGCCAGAATTCCTTTAGCAAAGAACATATTGGTATCTAAGCACACACTCTTGAGTTATGCATTATGAGTACCTAATAAATTTTCAAAGATTGTTATTATTGATATCTATAGCTATGATGCGTATGGGTACACAGAGATTAACTGACGCCAGTTGAAGTTGTTCATTATTGTTTCCCTCAACATTGCATTCTCCAAATATTAAGAGTTCCTATTGTCTGAACTTCCACTGTAGACTGATCTTGTAAATATACCGTAATAACGTTAGCTCCTCCCACTTATTTAAGCCCTGTGGATTCATTGGTATATGCAAAACTCAGGTCGCAGATCGTATCGGCTCTCACTAAAACTGTAGGAGAAGCACGCACATATAATGTGTTGATAATTAATAAAGTGTCGGTGTAAGAAAAGACTCCTTATCCTTGCCAACTGGTGAAATGCTTATTGGTGGTTACCATTCGAGATAAAGAATCACAGTTCCCATTGGCTGATTTACGAGTTATACCTGGAGTTAACCACACACTACATCTTATGAAAGTAAATAATTATAGATAAGGTAACCCAAAGAAGAGATAGTTAGTAGCAAAGTATGCACAAAATTACCTGAATTAGCAAATTTATCTAGGAAAAACTTTTCCCTTTTGTTATAACTTATTGGGGGTGATCATAACGCTATATTGACTGGGTGATATATATATATATATATATATATATATATATATATATATATATATATATATATATATATATATATATATATATATATATATATATATATATATATATATATATTCACTTTGCATTTAATAATTTATGAAAAGAGCAACAATTAAGTCAATCTTTCTTTGCCATTCAGTATTATATATTTAAATTAAGATATTGACAAATGAATATACAGGCATAAATATATATTAATAAATAACAAATTAAATGAATAAGTGAAAGAATGAATAAATGCATAAATAAACATACAAATGCAAGAAGTAGAAGTTAAATGAGAAACTCTACAGCAGTTTATGGTGATATATTTCAAATTTAACCCTTGCCAGAAGTGGCTCTTACACCCATCCCTAATATATTTTCTAGAATACCTTGCATATTAAATAATTTTCAAAGCATATAAAAAAAAACTTTTTATATTTGCATAGGCCCTAAGCTGCCAAGGAAAATGCCAGCATAAAGGCAAATAACCTTATATGGTAAACACTAAATATAATTAAATTCAAAGTATATTCTGAATCAAATTCAGCATTGGGAAACCCTAAGCTAATGAGTAAAAACTAATATAATACACAAATAATCACATGTGGTAAATAATAAATATTACTAAATCAATATTAATCTAAGAGCATAATTATATATGAAATGAAATATATAATCTTTATCTTTCAAAATAAAATGCAAAATCAATATGACATTGTCCATAAATATTAATATTTTGAGAAAAGATTAAATAATGATAGCAATAAAAAAAAATAACCAGACGCGATGCCTCTCCTTGTTAACCTTTCAGAGGAATCATTAAACTGGAGGATCAGATGTCACAATTCCCTTCAATATGACAAAGTCACGAATAAGTTCTATAAATGATCGAAATCAATGTGGAAAAATCAAATACAACTTAGACACGACAGAATTGTATCAGAGGATTCTTTTTTCAACATGCTGGCAATAGCGCATGATATATATATATTTTTTTTGCGTTCTGGTCATTTATTTTTTCAAAAGACATGTAAATGCAGCAATAGCGCTTTTCTTTTCAAACAGGAATGAACAAGAAAGCATTGTACCAAGGCATTCCAATTTCAATAGGTTGATGAAACAGGCAACAGTGCACTATCTCATGCTGTATGCCTTGTAATCAGTTTTCCATAGACTGGTAGAACTGGCAAGGACGCCTGATTTCATCTTTTAAAATTTTTCTCGTGAATTTCCAAATAAATCAATAAATTTTGCTAGTGATTTCCAATAGATATAAGGGTTGGGGTATATCACAGAAACCACTCAGTTCCGAAGGAAAATATTACCAAATTAGAAGGTTTCACAACGAAACTCATGAGAATAATCATATTTCACTGTTCAGTAAACTATGGATGAGGCATTCTAACCCACCCCCATATGCATCTGTCGCATAAGGGAATTCTGATTGGAAAATTCCAACAAGAGCCCTAGTAATAGGATTTCTAAATGTGTATAAATGTGTTATTTGTCCTAGCCAACCCAAGTACAAGGGAAATAACTGTTTTTCTATGCAGTAGTCGTAGACTTTGTTCAGTGTTTCAAAATAGTTTGCCCCATATATAATGTCCATATCAAGACATATATCGTAAAGAACACACACTCATTGCTTATAAAAAAAATTTCTATTAATTTCCTTAAGAAATCTGAATTAGAAATTGTAAGTTTCAAATGTAGGTAAGGTATTTCTCTCTTGATATTCAACGAATGAAAATAAAAAAGAATAAATATATATATATATATATATATATATATATATATATATATATATATATATATATATATATATATTATATATATATATATATATATATATATATATATATATATATATATATATATATATATATATATATATATATATATATATATATATATATATATATATATACATATATATATATATATATATATATATATATATATATATATATATATATATATATATATATATATATATATATATATATATATATATATATATATATATATATATATATTAATAACACTGAACTGTTAACATACAGTCTAAACTGGAAGGAAAAGCCCATTAAATAAAACAACGAAAATATATATATATAAAGTACTTATTAATTTCGTGACCTAAGCTGGTCACCTTATTGTACTTTGATAGGGTGACCAGCTTAGGTCACGAAATTAATAAGTACTTTATATATATATATATTTTCGTTGTTTTATTTAATGGGCTTTTCCTTCCATATATATATATATATATATATATATATATATATATATATATATATATATATATATATATATATATATATATATATATATATATATATATATATATATATCTAATAAAATTCTGTGTAATTTAAATTCCAATTATGTCTTTCAAGATTAGCTTCTCCAATAAGTGTTATTAAGCATAATACTGCTCATTAGATATTTGGACTAATAATTGCATATAATAATTATCATGATGACTTAACTATTTTTCCTTTTGTAATTCCAGAATAGATTTGGTATATTTTGGCACAACCGTTTTGGCGTTGGTTGTTTACATTGAACTCCTTTTGACAAAGCCCATTTGGGATGGACGTTCTTTCGCTAAGAAGATTTCTATATATTGAAAATCTAATTTAACCCAACGTGACCTAAGCTAACCTATCATTACACAAACGAATGGTGCCAGAATAACCTGGCCAAGACGACATTTCCCAATCATTCCATTCTATGCCAAAAGCGATTTTAGATTACACTGTGTACATGATATCAACAGATGAAATCTAAGATTTATATATAGTTTTGAATCCAAAAAGATGGCCACTGCTTAATGATGAAGGAGAAGAAATTGTACCTAATAGTATACTGCCTATCCTCTATCATTCCACCAGCTGAATTTGGTAAGGAGTAAGTCAGGAATACTGGGACTGGCAATCCCTCTCTCCTCAATTCCTACAAAACCAGCAGGACTACCGCAAAGTAATAAAAAGGAGTTGATCCGGAGGATGCTTTTTCAATGCTCGCACGATCCATCTCTTGCTCTGTGGCAAGTGAAAGCAAAACTTTGGGAGTGGTTCTTTGCCTCTGCTTTACTCTTGAACACTTACTAGGTTCTTGCAACACACGGGAAATACAAACAAGGCATCCTCTCCTCTTTATATCCTTCAGTGGACTAGTCTTATCAAGATGTGCGTCTCTATCCAGAGATAATATTACCGTTGGACATAGCAGGTGAAAAGTCTTCCTATCATCCATGAATAATAATATTAAAGCGTATATCCTGGAGGAGAAAATGAGAGCACCTTTGCCATCCCATAACTCTTTGAGATGTCAGCCGCCAGCAACATCCCTTATGAGGAATGGACCATTCATCTTAGGTCATCTAAGGGTTGTATATGAATGATAAATGGTCAAGTTTTGAAATGTGCAGAAGGAAATGTTTAGTTACAAAAGAGAGGAATAAAAGAGATTATGAAGAGATAGTCTTTATGTTGTTTTTTCTTTTAGATGCAATATTATATAGACCACCTAGAAAAAGTCTTCCCATGCTAATCTTGCTTATCATTTTAGCTCCTTTTAATGATATAAAAATAACTATAAGTGTTCCTCAGTAATCGTTGTTGTAATATGTTCTAATTAATCTTGTCTATGAGCCTTGACCCATATATATTGAATAGTTATAAAACCATCAACTGTTTTCATTATTCTTGGGTACTGGGTAGTTGCTTTTAATGTTAATATTGCATACTAGTATAAGATATCTATAACGTATTCAGATTACTTTGGATTTTCTCCAACTATATACACTCTAAAGATTTTATTAGTGGGAGAGCAAGCTATAGTGCCATCAGGACAAATGGGAGGGGGAAAGCTCGAATTACAGAAGATATTGAAAAGCTCTTTTGCTAATGACTAAATACATTTATCAAAATATCAAGTTTTTTTCTAAGAAAGGAAGCCATAGACCTGTGAATCTAAGGAGTGAAGGGATTCTTAGATGCAATAAAAGCAGAGCGAGTTCAATAAGAAGGAAAAACTAAATATAAAAAAAATGGGAGAATTTATTATTCTCCTCTCTGGGAACAGTTAATAGGAAAAAATGTGTAAGAACAGTTCCGAAAAGGTCAGCATTGACGAGATATTTTGACTAATCCTTGTTATAGAAGATCTTTATATCTTGAAGGTGAATAGAAAGGACTCGGAGTTTAATGAGTAAAATTCGCCTAGTTAGGTTTACCCAACTGGAAATATAAAGGTCTAGAATGTTTTTACTTATACACAAGTCGGACTAAAAATATTTTCAGGCTACAATTGTTGCAGGATGGCAGTTATTGATCAGCAATCATTTGTATCTTCATACATATGCCTATAGAAATACATTTTCATAAACAGAGGCTTTAGTTCTAAGTGCCAGCTACGGACAAGAAATTCTGCCAAAACCTTCTATTATCTGGAGTAATTCGGGCTTTAAAATGTCTTCACAATGTATAAGCTTGCAGAGACAGTCCTTGGTCAGTAAGCATTTGTCATCACAGACTTTTCTCTATGAAAATGTTGCAACACATTCAGATTTTATATTAAACAGATCAAAGTGTTCAATAACTTTCTTATGGATGTATTTAATGAAAGAGTTCTCTCTTTGAAATAAAAAAAAACCTCTACCTAGACATTAACAGCTGTAACTATTTTAACAACACACCTGTGTTTCCTTGAGCAAATTAGTGTCTGTCTATATATATATTTCGTGTGGCTTCGTTTTCTGAATCCAAGCACAAATTCAGTGAAATGAAATTTGGGTGCCAATGGTCAAAGTTTGGAAGAATGTTTTTGGAAAGAGCAACGATAGGATCTAGGATTAGAATCGCTTCTCTAGCAATATGGAAGAAAAAACAACTTTCGAATTGTTTTAAACAAAAATGTCATCGTTCTACCAAACTGTAATAATCTCCCCAATAAAATAAAAAATAAGATGAAATAAAAATATCGGAATAGAGGCCGGCCATTTCACATTCAGTTACTGGTAGCATCCGCAATGCTTTGAAATGCATGAAATTTTAAAATTTTAGTATCCCGACGTGGATCCGTTTCTAGCTCTTTATTTGTGTTTTTGAACAGGATTGTTTTATTGTTGCTGGCAAACGTTTGCTGCTTGGCTGGTTATGGAGAATTATAAAAGTTAATAAGGGGATTTGTTGTGCAGATATTTATAAAGGTTCTGCTCTTATACAACCTGCAATGGATTTTTTTAGTACTATAACATATTTGCTAACTAGTTTCTTGAAAATTGGAGTTACTTCTTAATTTGATTTTATTCACTCTCTAGGGGGTTATTAATCTGCAGTCGATTCTCAGGCATTTGCTTCGTAATAACTTATGACAGATTCGCTTTCCAGTAGCCGTAACCAACTCTATTTCCATTGACTTCCAAAGTTCCATTTCCATTGAGCTCCGGAGTCCCATTTCTAATTACGTATAATGACTTGCTTACCAGTGACTTGCTAGGGTTTGTCTCTTCAAGACCTTGCAATGGATTTGTTTTCAATGGTTATAAACAGAATTCTTTTCTAGAACATGATAATGATTTGACTTTTAAAGAATGCATAAGGATGCTCTCCAATGATTATAAACGGATATATTTTCCTTAACTTGTAAGAAATAAACTTGCCAATTATTCCCAAGTCCATTGCCCCCCCCCCCTTTGTGTCTGAGTTGGTACTGTTTTTTTGAGGATAGAATTATGTTTTTTCCATTTATTTCAACTGATTGGTCATAGTAGTGGCAGGAAGTCTTAAAAAGGGCGCTGAATACAAGGGGTGACACTCCACAAAGGCCAAATTCCGGTTGGACACTGCACTCCGGTATATAGGTAGGGACCTTCAGAACTGCATGAACTAAAATCATAAAATTAATTTATTTGAATGGAAATCCAACAGCAAGAATGGTTATATTTTCAATATCTTTTTTTCATGAATTTCAGTATTTTGTGCTTTACAATGCTTCAAGTATATTGTAATGAATGTACTGTCGGTTGGTTTAATATGAGCTTCAAAATGTTGTATTCACTCTTGCTTTCCAAAGAGAAACACTTGCTAAGCTTTGTCGTTTTATAGCCCTCTGATAAAGCAATGGAAAAGTTTGATATTTTTCATAACTTTCAGTGTAATATCTGTCTAATGTGCCCTCTCATCTGTTCCTATTTTACTTAATGGATTTTGCTTTTTAATGGCAAATGATGAATTTTGCATTACAGGTTTTGCTGCTCTACGGCTTATGATAGATTTTGCTTTCCGTGTTCATAATGATTTATTATGTGTTTTGTTTCATTGGCTTTTAATTGAATTCAGATGTTTGTATTACATGTAAAAAATTTTCTTTTACTTATACTGGCTGTTTTCTCCAGTAGTTTATTTTTTTTCATTTCAGCTTTCACAATATAGAAGGGAAGAGAGAGAGAGAGAGAGAGAGAGAGAGAGAGAGAGAGAGAGAGAGAGAGAGAGAGAGAGAGAGAGAGAGAAAGAGAGATATATATATATATATATATATATATATATATATATATATATATATATATATATATATATATATATATATATATATATATATATATATATATATATAGAGAGAGAGAGAGAGAGAGAGAGAGAGAGAGAGAGAGAATTTAAACTCCTAAAAGATATATAAGCTTATGAAAGAGTACATTTTCCAGAGAGAGAGAGAGAGAGAGAGAGAGAGAGAGAGAGAGAGAGAGAGAGAGAGAGAGAGAGAGAGAGAGAGTAATAATTAGAAGAGATAAAAAATCCTTTATTTCAACAAAAT
This sequence comes from Halocaridina rubra, assembly GCA_037179515.1. NCBI lineage: Eukaryota > Metazoa > Arthropoda > Malacostraca > Decapoda > Atyidae > Halocaridina > Halocaridina rubra. The sequence continues at coordinate 32,634 of JAXCGZ010023465.1, forward strand.
ATACAGTGGGTCTTCAAAAAATATATATACACACAGTACAAGAAACATCATGAATAAATATCACAACACCTTAAGGTAATGTTTACAGTATTCGAGCTTGATAGTAAATACATTGATACTTTTAGATTCTTTGTAAATTTTCTCTCAGTTTCTTTTTGATATTCTGTGCGGTTTCTGTTTCATTTCTGTCCTCTGACAGTTCTATCTATCTACCTTGGCTGCTTCCCTCTTTAATTGGGGGGTAGCCAACATCAAGAAAGGAAAACAATAAGGGGATTACTTTGCTCTATGGGCAATGACGAGGGAGCTAGCGACCGTTCAGATGGCACTGCTGGAGTGCCACAGCCCATCCTCTCGGCTCTTCCACAACCTGTGTCGCTTCACAACTGCCAACAACTCCTACTGCCCCTACCACAGGGCTACCTCTGTAAGATGCAGCCCCGTGGTAAAAGCAGATGCCCATCAGAGCTGCGTCACAATGGCTTGCCACTCATTCCTATTCCTAGCAATGTCGCTTGCTTCCCTCACATCCATCCTCCTATCATTCAGGGCTCTCCTTACTCCATCCATCCATCCAAACCTAGGCCTCCCTCTAGTATTTCTCCCATCAACTCTCGCATTCATCACCTTTTTCAGGAGCCTTTCATCATCGATCCTTTCCACATGGCCAAACCATCTCAGAACATTCATATCTACTCTGGCTGCAATTTCTCTCCTCACACCCGTTCTTGCTCTCACCACTTCATTCTTAACCCTATCCAATCGAGATACACCAATCATACTCCTCAGGCATTTCATCTCAAACACATTTAGTTTCCGTCTCTCACTTACTTTCATACCCCATAACTCTGATCCATACATCACAGTTGGCACAACCACTTTCTCTTGCAAAGCTTTCTTAACATTCATTTCCAACCCTCTATTCTTCATCACTCCTTTCAATGCACCTAACACTTTACATCCTTCATTCACTCTGTGACACACATCTGCTTCCACTCCACCATTTGCAGTTATAACCGAGCCTAAATACTTAAACTGATTAACTTCCTCAATTGTCTCTCCATTGAACATAACATTCAATCCAGCACCATCCTCATTTCTTGTACACCTCATAACCTTACTCTTTCCCACATTCACTCGCAACTTCCTTCTCTCACACACCATTCCAAATTCTGACACTAACTGACACAGCTTTTCCTCTGAATCTGCCACCACCACAGTATCATCTGCAAACAGCAACTGATTCAGCTCCTACTCGTTATCATCCCCATCTACCATTCTCAAACCTCGACCACGCACTCGCTCATTCACCTCTCTTACAACTCCATCAATATACAAATTGAACAGCCATGGTGACATCACACATCCCTGTCTCAGTCCCACACTCACTGGAAACCATTCCCACAATTCATTCCCTACCCTAACACAAACTCTACTGCCCTCATATAAACTCTTCATTGCATGCAACAATTTACCATTAATTCCATATAATCTCAAAACATTCCACATAACCTCTCTATCAACTCTATCATATGCTTTCTCCAGATCCAAAAATGCAAAATACACATCCTTACCCTTTGCTAAATATTTCTCAGATAACTGCCTAACTAAAAAAATCTGATCTATACAACCTCTACCTCTCCTAAAACCACTCTGCACTTCCGCAATCCCATATTCAGTCTTATCCCTAATCCTATTAACCAGTATCCTACCATACACTTTTCCTACCACTCTCAACAATCTTATACCCCTAAAATTACTGCATTCATACACATCTCCCTTACCTTTGTATAGGGGCACTATACAGGCAATCATCCATTCCACCGGCACCATTGACAACATAAAGCATACATTAAACACTCTCACTAACCATTCCAATGCAGTCACACCCCCTTCTTTCAACATCTCCGCCCTCACACCATCCATTCCAGGTGCTTTACCTGCTTTCGCTTCATACAATGCCCTTTTCACCTCCTCGCTTGTAATCTCTCTCTCAGATTCATCTCCCATTACTGACCTTTAAAACCCCCCAATGCCACTATAGCTGCCTCTCTATCTGTTCCTTAATTAGATACCCCTGACAGACAGGGCTTTGTCTTCGTTTTTTGTTCTTTTCCTTGGAATCATAAGATTTTGTGATTGTCGAGCTTTTCTTTGTACTGAACTGCTAATGGTATTAATCTGCATAAGCCATTAAGGTATGATACATTTAATTAACTTATACATAAACTTTAGCAGGTCGAATTTGAATTGGTCTTTTGCTTATGGCTAGTTTATCTCACTTATAACAGGTGTTGCCCTGTCAAACATTTTGCTATGACCAACAGCGATTTTTTCTGTAAAATTGTGAATCTTTTGGACCTTACTTAGTATTCTGTTATTAGGGCCGCTTCATATAAAGATGAAATAGAATACGTAGCTAAGAACTAGAACCTCCGCTATCATTTTCCTGCTGTGACTGTCAAAATGATCTTTATTTCTATTTAAGAAGAAGAGCATATCGTTTGGTATAGTACATATATATTCGATATGAGATTCAAATGATAAATGTCTTTCAAAAATTAATATCAAATTCCTAACAGTAGGAGGCAGTGTGACATGTGACGGTCCTATTTTAAGGTATTGGTCTTTGGTATGCGATCTAGATAAGCTCTTGATCCGATGAATATTTTTTTATTTCTACTTAAATTTACTCCAAGTTCATTTCTTGTAAAATATATTATAATACTCTTTCACTTCTGGATTTCATTTCTAACATTAAGGCGGTCAAGCAGCTGTTGATTAATAGTTAATACAGTATTGTGTATCATTAAGTCCAGGTTAAGGTCAGGCTACTGTTTTGTTTTATTACAAGATAAGTATGAGATTGCTATATTGGAGATTTTGTTACCTATTGCCATCATACTTTAAATTATGCGAAATGTATATTAAACTGCCTGCCAAGGAGCTCTTGCTCAGCAGGCTAGTGCCTCTGAATATAATATATATATTTATTCATGTATGTATTCTAAATATTTGGCAATTTGGCAATATTTGGCAATATTTTTGGGAGGAAGAAACTGGGCATCATCTGCAAATTGGGCAAACATGGTGGTCTGAGCAACAGTTTGTAAATCATTTATAAATATACTAAAAAGTATGTCACTAAGTACTAAGCCCTGAGGAACACCAAATTCAACAGAGAGGTTCGATGATTCGTTTTTTCCATATTTACTGACTGCATGTTATCAATTAGATAGCTGTTAATTCAGAAGTCATCTATATGTAAACCTTTCATTTTCTTTAAGAGCATCGGATGAGAGACACTGTTGAAGGCTTTAAAGAGGTCACATAGAGCAAGTAGTGATATTTCGTTCTCATCTGTGTTTTTGTATAATGTGTTAGTAACTTGTGGTAAGGCAGCTTGTGTAGACATGCCCTTCCTGAATCCATGCTGTTTTTTTTTGAAAATAGAAGGTATCTTGACAAGCAATCATACAAATTGTTTGCAACATTTTCCCTAAAACCTTAGATAAAATTGGGAGAAGAGTAATGGGTCTGTAGTGGCTTGGATCCTTATTGTATCCCGATTTAAATACTGGACAAACAATTCCATATTTCCATTCTTCTGGGAATACCCCTGTGACAATGGAGTTGTTGATAATCACAGTTACATAAGATATTTGTATAGGTAATTAATCTTTCAAGACTTTAATATACATTCCATCTGCGCCACAAGAATTTTATTTTCATTACTTTTACTATATTTACAGTTGAGATTATGTCTGCAGGTTGAGACCTAAATGGAGCACCTTGACAGTTTAATGATTCAGCTGTTTTGTATTTTTTGTTTTGTTTTCTTGAATTCTGTTTTACTTTAAGATTTTATTAACTTTTCTTCCTATGTTTGCAAAGAAAGGTATTAAATTTTTCACATGACTCTGATAGATCATTTACATTTATCTCTATATAATATAAATGTTCTTGTTCCTATATCTTTTATAATCGTCCATGTGTAGTTACTGATTTTAGCCTGTTTAATGAGATTTAATATGCTCTTTGGACAGTTTATATTGCATTTCTTTAATTCATTATGATTTTGGTTTAACTTTTGTTCATCTTATTTCGATTTGATATAATTTTCTATATTTCATAATACAGGCATGGAGCAGGGGGGCGGGTTATTTTTTGTGTACCTATCGGAGCACAAGTATTAAAGCAAGACACCAAATTCTTTGTCATTATCTGGACTTGTTTCTCGACATTATCGGTATTCAGAATCTCGTTGAATTTTGGAACACAGCCTAATAAACTATTACATAATTTATTCGCTCTGGAGTTTTTTTAATCTGCGGAAAGTTATTGTTGGTAACTGCTTCTTAGGTTTCATCACAACTATCACGACTAATATATGTTCATGACCTGAAAAATGGCAATTCAGTACTTCTGACGACCCGATGAATTATTGATCATTTATTATAATTACATTATGGAGTGTTTTACTTATACTTGTTAAGCGAGTAGGTTTGGCAATTAGCTGATGAAAACTGAGTCTATTTATAATTTATGTTTAAGCTTTGACTGGCTAGATAGGAGATCAGCATTTAGATCTCCAAGAAAGACTTTTTTTTCTTTTCACATGATAGTACACTCACCTCTTGGAACAACGCAAGGATGGGTTCTCAGATATGACGTGTAATGTAAAATTTGCATAATGTAGCCTGTCATTTACCATAGGAAACAATGATAATTGGCATATATATATATTCCACACCCGTACATATACACACTATGCCAAAGATATAAAATAAGTAAAACATTTCGTATAACTACATAACAAAGCAGAAAAACCTGTAGTTATTAAACAAAGATGACGCTAGCGGTAGGAAAAGGAGGAGGAAACTTAAGTGGCGGGAGAGGGAGGAGAAGGGGAGGAGGAAGGGGGAGAGCAAACCACTGGTTGTTGTTGGGGTTAATATTGGGTGAAGAGCCAAAACAAGTCCTTCGCAAGAAGGCAACCGTCCTAGCCCTTAGTAGAAAAGGGAGTTCGAGACGTAAAACCGAAACAAACAAACAACAGTGACTGAAGCACATGGCAGCATGGTGGGAGACTGCCACAGAGACGGTCGCTTAGTTACCAAACAACCAATTTTTGGGCTTTTTCTCACGCTCACGCGCATAGCTCATGCATTTCGTACTGTTTTACTATTATTTATTGGAGGCATTATTCCAATTTTGCGTATTATAGCAACACATAAAAAGCGAGTTGAGTATAGTTGCAATTTTCGTAGTATATACAAGTGTATTTGTGAAGGCGTGAGGATGCCTGTACATTTGATCCTATTATGATCAATGGTAATTTACGTACCTGTACTTCTACCCATATCTCCTGTATACCCTCACTAGGGGCACACTCGATTTTATTTCTACACTTCCTAGGTCACTGCGTACGTCCATATACGAATTACCCCTCGGAACACCATAACAACCAAGTAAATTAAAACTTTCTATATGAAGAGAGAGAGAGAGAGAGGAGAGAGAGAGAGAGAGAGAGAGGAGAGAGAGAGAGAGAGAGAGAGAGAGAGAGAGAGAGAGAGAGAGGAAATAAATTTGAAGGTTACAAAAGTTCCACGTGAAATTAATAAAAAGAAATTGCATATAACAAAGAAATCTATGGCAAATATTCTGTAATTGAAAAACTCTTCTCTCTCTCTCTCTCTCTCTCTCTGCTCTCTCTCTCTCTCTCTCTCTCTCTCTCTCTCTCTCTCTCTCTCTCTCTCTCTCTCTCTCTCTCTCTCTCTCTCTCTCATAGCAAATGAGGATAATTATTAAGTGCAAAAAAGTATTCTTTATTTTCAATTTTTTATCATTATCTTCATGGGCAGTAACATAGCCCAACTCGGTTCCTCTCCTATATATGAGTTTCTCTTTTTATACATGAGACAAATTCTATTCACACAGGAAAGAGGAACTCGGGGGATGGCTATTAAGAGAAGTTTGTATAGCCCTAACTCATTGAATCAACAAGACTTATTCACTCATGATGGACTCATCCAAACTACTTATGTTTTCATAAATCCGTAATGGTAATGCAAAGGAACATAAGCCTGTCGACTTCATTATGCAACGAAGATAATTCAGCCTTCATTACATATATTTCCGTTCCTCAAAGGAAATATGTTAGAGGATAAGAGGGGTGTCTAATTCATTTAAAAACTGTAGCTACTCACATAGCAGTTACTACTTATATTTTAATACTACTGAAGTAACAATTCAGTGGAACAGAGGACTCTCTACCTTGTTATACAACTAGGACTACTCACATTGTTTTAACTAGTCATATTACCATTATCCAGAGATAAAATCTGAATGGTAGAGAGATCTGTCTACCTCATTAAACAGTTAGGACTACTCATATAGAATTAACTAGTTATATTTCCATAACTCAGAGATGGCACTGGAAATCAGTAGAACAGTGGGTTGCCTACCTCTTTCAAACAACGACAAGTGCTTAATTTATACACCAGAGATGTCATTGCATAAATTATATATTTATGAAACAAAACTGAAGTCAAACAATAACGCTTTAAATTTGCTCGAAATACGCTCTCTTCCCTCTCATCAATATCACTAAAAACAGGGTCAAATTATTATTTTTTTTTATCAATCCAAAATAGATAAAA
>JAXCGZ010023466.1:0-5000 GCA_037179515.1 Halocaridina rubra
TGATGCCGATAATAACGATTCTGTATCTAGTGGCATACTTACTACTTTATTATTAACATTATTGTTAACATTTTTATTACAGCATTATTATTTTCTATGAAAGCTACATTTAATTTAGCTATATGTCTAACCCTCTTATTTATTAGTTTAATTACATGTCTACTTATAAGTTACTATTAATGTTGAATAACCATTGTACAAAATGGAAATAAATGTTTTTGTTTGTTTTGTTTGTTTGCCCCTGTCATTCGTTCCGTTGGTTCTATAGATTGTTTTCCCACTGACAACGTCACTCTCTGTGGCTCTCATTTTTTTTGCCAACTCTTCTGTAAACAATGCTAGCACACCTGTCTCTCATTTTTTACCACTCTCCAACCCTATGCCCTTCCTTATCCCCTCCTAATGCAAATTTCATAAGGTTCTTCACTATATAAAGATGAACAAAGCATCAGATCCTGATGGTATCCCTACAAGGTTCCTTAAGGAGTTTGCAAATGAACTGTTTCCCGTGCTTTGCCGTCATTTTTGCCTCATTCTTTCCACCAGTATCTATCCTTCATCTTAGAATCATGCTCTAGTGCAGCGTGTTCTTAAAGAGGGTGATATCTCTATTCCTTCAAACTAACAACCTCTTGCCCTAACCTCATCTATCACGAAAGTTTTCTAAACTTTGCTCAGTGTTCACTTCTTGAAACGTCTTGAATCCAACTTCTGATCACTAGTGTGGCTTCCACAAGACAAGATCCACTTGTGACCTCCTGTCCTATCTTACTCATGCATTATCTTCTCTGAGAAATTATGGAGAATTTTGTCGTCTCCCTTGATATCTGTAAGGTTTTTGACAGTCTGGCACAAGGCTCTGTTGCCCAAACTCCCAGCTATGGTTTTACCCCTTCTCTCTGTTTTCTGATTTCTAGTTTTCCTTTTGACCGCTTCATATCTGAGGTTGCTGATGGTGCAAAATCTAACCCATTCCCTGTTATCAGTGGTTCTCTACAGGGCTCTGTTCTTTCACCTACTCTGCTCCTTCTCTTCATTAATAAGCTTTTTCAGTCCCCATCTTTTTCTCTTCTTCACGGCTTTGCCAATGATTCTAACCTTCCTTTTTCCTCTGCCTTCTCTTCTCAAGTTTCATCTGCTACTCGTAATCAGTCAGGAATCAATCTTTCTTCTACTCTCAACTCTGATTAGAGGAAGGTATCTGAGTGGGGCACCCAAAATTTAGTTAAATTTAATACCTCCAAAACACAGTTTCTGGCTATAATTTTATCTTCTTTTTCACCTGATAGCCCTATTGTCTTCGAAACTGACGAAATTCATCCTCTTAATATTATTAATATATTAGGAATTTCGTCATTACTTTTCCTCTTTGCAGTTACTTAAATTCTAGAAAGATCTTATCCGTCCCTGCTTAGAATATTGGGGGTTGGTCTCTCTATACTTATCTCCATTATAGGGTTGAATCTAAGGCAGTCAGACTCATTAATAGGCCTTCTCTTTCTCTTCGCCGTAAGGTATCATTCCTATCTCTTTTCTAACACTACTACTTTCATTGCTGCTCTAATGAGTTGGCGAGTTGCATCCCTTCTCCACTGCTGAGGCCAAGTAACACTCGCCAAACGGCCTCATTGCACAGGTAATGTGTGGAGATTTGTAGTTTGCTGATTGGTCGGTGCAGCGACCGCTTCTTTCCATCTACCTCCAGACTCTGGGACTCTCTTCCGCCTTCTGTCTTTCCTAATTTTTATAAGCTATCTTATTCTAAATACGGATCCATCATCATCTCAGGGCCTAATTCTGCTATAACTCTAGGTCCTTAATTCTTCGCCTATTCTTTCAGCCTCTCCTTTTCCAATTGTGTATCATTACCTCATCTCTCATTTGTCCTTAACCTTTTAATTTGTCTTCGTATTAATATTTTCTATTTCCCAGGCCTTTATTGATGAGGGCAATTTTATTGCCTGTCCCGGTGTCACACTTATAATATATATATATATATATATATATATATATATATATATATATATATATATATATATATATATATATATATATATATATATATATATATATATATATATATATATTATATATATATATATATATATATATATATATATATATATATATATATATATATATATATGTAATATTTTTTCTTTTTTTTTAGCTGGAAAACTAGGCCATGAGGTAACAAATTAGCTAGCTGGTGAAAATATTGTTGCAAGGTGGGACTGCAAAGTAGGAGACACCTGAATGAAAAGTAAACCCAAGACTGATTCGAGGTATGATCAGATAGCAAACACGATTGTGGAGAAAAGTTGCAAATCAAAATTCTCTTTTCAATACTTTAGAGTTCGTAGAACTAATTGAGATTAAAAGACCACATTGAGTACCCATCGTAACCAAAAATAAAATAATAGCTGAATTATTCAAGAAAAAATCATTATTAATATATGGAGAATACTGCTGATGATTTCATGAAATAAGAGGTGAATGAAACAGAAATTCATCAAGGCAAACTAATCCCTAAAAATTTAGCCTACCGCTGAGGTAAGATCTATGGTGAACGAATCATTTACTATATCTTTTCATCCCCTAAAATATAAAGGAGCTAAAATGCTTACACTAAGATTGACATTTGAGTTTGCCAAGATAACCAGGAGAGGTCTCAAAAGGTCCACCAAAATAAAAGGAAAATCTCTGTCTTAAGTATATGCCCAAGGGTAAAAATGTTAGCATGCCTACTGCAGAAAGGGAATTCGATAATCTTCCTTATGGTCACATTGATTTAATTTATTAAAAACTTAAAGAGAGAGAGAGAGAGAGAGAGAGAGAGAGAGAGAGAGAGAGAGAGAGAGAGAGAGAGAGAGGAGAGAGAGAGAGAGAGAGGAGAGAGAGAGAGAGAGAGAGTCACTCCTGAGAAAAGCATTGCTGAATTTTATGGATGTTAATAAAAATACATTATGTGGAAGAAACTGTCTGGTTAGGATTTTAACCGAAGAGTAAGGCATTACCTAGTGGCATATTTAAAGGGGGGTAACACGGTCAAACGGCTCGTCGAATTTGGTTCAACAGGTAAGTGTTTGAAGTGATGCTCGAACGTGTGGACGGGGTATTTGGTTGTCGAACATGTTTGTCGAACGTGTTCGACAACCAAACACCCCGTTCACACGTTCGAACATTACTTCAAACACTTGTCTGTCGAACCGCGTTCGACGAACCGTTTGACCGTGTAAACCTCCCTTAACGCAAAACCCCTAGGGTTCCAGTTATCCTCTATGCGGCCTCTATGTCTCTGATTGGGAAAGGTATAGAACTCACCACACTAACATACATGTCATGATCAGTCTCAATGGGACAGCGATAATTGGGGAAGGCAGCGGAAACAGAGAGTTTAACCAGTTTTTAAGCAACGCTATTTTTTTTTTTTAGACTTTTAGTCGCTCTTAAACTACTCTCCGAACGTAAATGAAATAAGAAATGCACAGGGAATAATAACTGAGATGTGGAGGCCTAAAGTAACTGGAAGTCGAAAAAATTATCCCTTTTAATAATAATAATAATAATAATAATAATAATAATAATAATAATAATAATAATAATAATAATAATAATAATAATAATAATAATAATAATAATAATAATAGTAATAGTAATAATAATAACAATAATAATAATAATAATAATAATAATAATAATAATAATAATAATAATAATAATAATAATAATAATAATAATAATAATAATAATAATAATAATAATAATACAGAGAAGGGTAAGCTAGAGGAGTGAATTATAGAGAGGTAAATTATTACTGGAACTAAAGAATCTGCAACACCTATTGCAGAGAAAACAAAAATAGCCAACAATTTTACGCATTGGCAGAGCTACCCTTAACCAGGTACCTTCGTTCATAGGGCAATGCCATCAAAGGTGAGTAGAGGTTTTCAACAATGAAGAGGTCAGAAACTGTTGATTGATAGAGGATCTGGAGAATAACACAGAATGATATTCACTATAAATAATTTCTCCATTAGAGGAGAGAAAGTAAAGAAAGTGAAAATGCACCTCTCCTCGATCATATCCAGGAAAATTGAACCAGGATATATGGATAAAATTTAAGAATGTGGCACATTACACCATGGGATGACGACAAGAGTAAAATCAACATTGAAAGGAATGGAATGAGAAATTTGGCCATTACAGGGATTAAGGATTAATGAGTAGAGCAATGAGACTTATGTGGCTGCAGAATAGGAGATACTTAGACCAACATAATTCTGGTTGGAAAAAACAATTATTGATAAGGCAGAAGAGCCACACTACTCCTTATTCTAAGAAGTGGATGACAGGAATTAATATAATAACTTCCCAGCTACATGTCATATCCCTATTGCTGTTACTTCATTTATAAATAATTGATGCCAGAATAAATAAATGTAATCACCACTTCAAGGAAAGCACATGAGACATTCTCCATATCAGTAACAGATAAAGATAAACATAAAAAATATTTTATCAAAGTAAAGACACATTCTGCTGTAAGGAGGAGGCAGACTTTGCAGACATTGATAAAAGAAAGTCATGCAACCTTGAGATTAGTATTGTATCAGGTAAAACGCTTAAGGGTCCTACAACAATTTCTTCAAAAAGCAAATTTCTTATTCTGTAGACTTCATATACATAAAGAAATTTATCACTCCTAATAATAATATCTAAACTGCGATAACCATTTACAAATTATGTATTATATGAAGTATAATTTAGTACACAGAACTATAGTACTCTAATCTACTGCAAAAATATTGGTAGACAGTACTCACGTGACATCACTACATCCGATAATATTTGTGGATCCTCCAATTTGTAGATAATACATTGCTGTAGATCACTTAACCATAAAAATGTGATACAGCTGGATAAAATTATGGTGATTATGGTGAAAACCTGTGTATTCATGGTTTTCACGATAAAACAGACCCCTAAGTGAAACGTAG
>JAXCGZ010023466.1:10000-39237 GCA_037179515.1 Halocaridina rubra
ATGACAAAGTGTAAAATAATATTATTTATCATCACAAAGTTTACAGTATCTTACATTACCATATACAAATGTATGACTATAATAAGTGATATTCGAGTATTACTGTTAGTAACAATATCAACTTGTAATATGAAACTTCCACATTTTGTCGTGCATTGAATTTTTTTTTTATCATTTCACTGATTGATACTCAAAATTACAGTTGGCAATTAGCTTGCAAGACGGATGGCTAGATGCTGAGAGCTTGTGTTCTCTAGATAATCGGAAGTCACTAGCCTCAGTTGTTCACGAAAGACATTACATGGGTCCAGGTGTTCAGCGTTTGCCAGTTCATTACAAGAGTGTTCGAGGCTGTCTGTTCTTACCCGCAGGTGAGTAATTACTCATAGCTTATGTATCACCCATGTTTTTGCTATCACTACAATGATGTTTCTTGCAAGAAGAGATAGCCATTCTACACACTGAAGGTAATAAAGGATAGTTGTAAAGAAAAATGTGAAAACTTAGATTAGCAGCCGTAATTGATATTAATATATGATATAGGTACAGGTTTGTATTATGGAAAAATGTGAAAAAAAAATATGGATCCTGGATGAAGTCTACCAGTAGAAATTGAACCATATCTATATCTGAAAATAATAGCCATAAACAAATATAAACTTTTGTTCATGTCACACCATAAGAAAGGGACTTTAATTCAAATATTTATGAGAGGGTATTAGCAGTGTTAAAGGTGGGACGGCCATATTGTAATCGGTAGAGTGTTTGACTTAGGAAGTGATGGACCCACATTTGATCCCAGTGCAGGACAATAGGAAGGGCATTCAGCCATAAGCCCTCAGCTTCAGTCCATCTGTGTCCACCCCAATAACTATTAAACGAAAAGCGCATAAAAATAGAAAAAATAAAATTTTTCTTCGGCGTGGTGTTATTTGATTCCTTATACAGATGTGGTATGGCTGCAGCAATACCAGTGTTCATCCAATCATAGGAACTTACATTATGGCAATACTATATATATATATATATATATATATATATATATATATATATATATATATATATATATATATATATATATATATATATACATATATATATATATATATATATATATATACATATATATATATATATATATATATATATATATATATATATATATATATATATATATATATATATATATATATATATATATATATATATATATATATATATATATATATATATATATATATATATATATATATATATATAAATATATATATATATATATATATATATATATATATATATATATATATATATATATATATATATATATATATATATATATATATATATATATATATATATATATATATATATACATATATATATATATATATATATATATATATATATATATATATATATATATATATATATATATATATATATATATATATATATATATATATATATATATATATATATATACATATATATATATATATATATATATATATATATATATATATATATATATATATATATATATATATAAATATATATATATATATATATGAATAATTTTTTTCTCCGACCGGGACTCGAACCTAGGACTTATGATTACTAAGTCAAGGCGCTACCACTACACCAGAGAAGGTTAAAAGGAATCCAACCTTATAGCTTATATCTACCACACTTAGGAATGAACGCATTCTATCTGAATGCCACTATGTTCATATTACAGATTCCCCAACCTCACTCGTGGCATCATTTTAGAATTTAATTCAATTCCCAATCTCATTCGGGCCATGAAATAACCAAATAAGCACATTACATATGTGAAAATATGAATCATTTTTACCCCCGACCGGTACTCGAACCTAGGACTTATGATTACTAAGTCAAGGCGCTACCGCAACACCACAGAAGGTTAAAAGGAATCCAACATTATAGCTTATATCTGCTATACTTAGGAATGAATGCATTCTATCTGAATGCCACTATGTTCATATTACAGATTCCCCAACCTCACTCGTGGCTTCATTTTAGCATTTAATTCAATTCCCAATCTCATTCGGGCCACGAAATAACCAAAAAAGCACATTACATATGTGAAAACATGAATCATTTTTTACCCCGAACGGGACATAGTGGCATTCAGATAGAATGCGTTCATTCCTAAGTATAGCAGATATAAGCTATAAGGTTGGATTCCTTTTAACCTTCTGTGGTGTAGTGATGGCGCCTTGACTTAGTAATCATAAGTCCTAGGTTCGAGTCCCGTTCGGGGTAAAAAATGATTCATGTTTTCACATATGTAATGTGCTTATTTGGTTATTTCATGGCCCGAATGAGATTGGGAATTGAATTAAATGCTAAAATGAAGCCAGGAGTGTGGTTGGGGAATCTGTAATATTAACATAGTGGCATTCAGATAGAATGTGTTCATTCCTAAGTATAGCAGATATAAGCTATAAGGTTGGATTCCTTTTAACCTTCTGTGGTGTAGTGGTAGCGCCTTGACTTAGTAATCATAAGTCCAAGGTTCGAGTCCCGGTCGGGGTAAAAAATTAACCATGTTTTCACATATGTAATGTGCTTATTCGATTATTTCATGGCCCGAATGAGATTGGGAATTGAATTAAATGCTAAAATGAAGCCACGAGTGAGGTTGGGGAATCTGTAATATGAACATAGTGGCATTCAGATAAAATGCGTTCATTCCTAAGTATGGTAGATATAAGCTATAAGGTTGGATTCCTTTTATCCTTCTGTGGTGTAGTGGTAGCGCCTTGACTTAGTAATCATAAGTTCTAGGTTCGAGTCCCGGTCGGGGTAAAAAAATGATTCATGTTTTCAAATATGCAGTGTGCTTATTTGGTTATATATATATATATATATATATATATATATATATATATATATATATATATATATATATATATATATATATATATATATATATATATATATATATATATATATATATATATATATATATATATATATATATATATATATATATATATATATATATATATATATATATATATATATATATATATATATATATATATATATATATATATATATATATATATATATATATATATATATATATATATATATATATATATATATATATATATATATATATATATATAATATATATATATATATATATATATATATATATATATATATATATATATATATATATATATATATATATATATATATATATATATATATATATATATATATATATATATATATATATATATATATATATATATATATATATATATATATATATATATATATATATATATATATATATATATATATATATATATATATATATATATATATGTATGTATGTGATTACCTGATTGTGATTACCTAATTGTGTTTACTGGAAAGAGCCCAAAGCTCGTATCTTCCCGTCTCCTGATCGGTTCCATTTTAGACTTAGTGATACTTATCATACCTGTCCTTAAAACTATGGATTGAGATAGCATTAACTACCTCCTCGCTTAGCCAATTCCAATTATCAACTACTCTTACACTGAAAAAGTATTTACTTACATCCTGCGAAGAAGTGTGTGTGTGTGTGTGATTACCTAATTGTGATTACCTAATTGTGTTTACGGGAAAGAGCCCAAAGCTCGTATCTTCCCGTCTCCTGATCGGTTCCATTTTAGACTTAGTGATACTTATCGTACCTGTCCTTAAAACTATGGATTGAGATAGCATTAACTACCTCCTCGCTTAGCCAATTCCAATTATCAACTACTCTTACACTGAAAAAGTATTTCCTTTCATCCTGCAAAGAAGTTTTCTTACGAAGCTTCAAACTATGACCTCTAGTTCTAGAGCCTGCCATATCGAAATATCGATCCCTATCCACTCTATCATAACCATGAAGGAATTTAAAGACTATCACCATATCCCCCCTCACTCTTCTAGCTTCGAGTGATGGTAAGTCTAATTCCCTCAGCCTCTCATCATAACTGAGATTGCGTATTTCTGGCACCAGTTTCGTGGCATGTCTTTGAACTTTTTCAAGCTTAGCTATGTGCTTTTTCAAGTGCGGATTCCAAAAGGGGGCTGCATATTCGAGTTTTGGCCTCACATAGGTTACATAAATATTTCTGAACATTTCCTTGTCCATGTGCCTGAAGGCTACCCTTACATTTGATAATAATGCATATGCTGCCCTTACTATGTCATTTATATCTATTTCCGGAGACAAATCTGCCAGTATGTTTACTCCTAGATCTCTCTCATTTTCTGTCTCTTGAAGTTGTACTCCAGCCACCGAGTAGTCAAGCTTGGGCCTTCTTGCACTTGTACCCATTCTCATTACCTTACATTTTGATGTATTGAATTTCATTAGCCTTTTTTCTGACCACTCATGCAGATTATTTAGATCCTCCTGAAGTTCTCTACCATTGTTCTCGTTTTTTACTTTCTTCACAATCTTTGCATCATCTGCAAACATATTCATGAATGAATTTACAGACTCTGGTAGGTCATTTACATATACAAGGAACAAAAGTGGCCCTAAAACTGAACCCTGTGGAACCCCACTACTAACTCTTTTCCATTCAGACACTGAGTGTCTTACTCTAACCCTCTGTTCCCTTCCTTCTAAGTAAGTTTTTATCCATTCCAAAACATTTCCACCTACTCTAGCCATTGATTGCAGCTTCCTAATAAGTCTCCCATGTGGAACAGTGTCAAACGCTTTCTGGAAGTCTAGGAATATGCAATCTGCCCAGCCCTCTCTTTCCTGTAAGATTTGGCTTACCTCATCATAAAATTCTAATAAGTTTGTTACTGTTGATCTACCTTCTCTGAAGCCATGTTGCCTCACTGACAAAAAGTTGAAGGATTCCAAGTGAAGAGAGATATGTTTCCTTAGTAGTTTCTCTATAACTTTGCAAACTATGCTGGTCAAGGAAACTGGTCTATAGTTCAGAGCCGTATCCCTCCTTCCCTTTTTGAAGATAGGTATCACGTTTGCTTGTGTCCAGCATCTTGGAATCTCCCCTGACTCTAGTGACTTTTTAAATATGATACTTAGTGCCACTGATATTGAGTTTGTGCATTTTTTAAGTACATGAGGGGATATATCATCAGGACCTGTAGCTTTATGAACATCTAACACCATCAGCGCTTTGCATACCTCTGTGGCTGTAAGGTTGATGTTCTCTAATACCGGCCCTTGAGCTTATATCTCTGCAATCTGAGGAGGTGGGGTATTTTCTACTGTAAATACTGATTGAAACTCCTTGTTTAATTTTTGCAGATCTCTTCATCCATCTCAGTGATGCTTCCATCCGCTCTCTTAAGCCTTAAAACCTGTTCTTTTACCTTCAGTTTTCCTCTGATAAAGCTGTAGAAAAGCTTGGGATTTTCTTTAGCCTTCCTGGTGATGTCCCTCTCATAGTCTATCTCTGCCTCTCTTCTTTTACTTAGTCATTTCTTGCTCTTTTGTAGGTTTGCCAGGCATTTATGTTTTTTCTCCTCCTATACCTTTTTCAGCATTTGTCTCTCCCTTCCTTAGCTCTTTTACACTCATATTCAAACCATTTCTCTCTGGCATGAATTACACCTACTTTGGTGACAGGTATGCAGCAATCTACTATCTTCCCATATTTCTCACAAAAGATGTTATACATTTCTTGTACAGATCTGTTGTAAAATAAGTTCTACTGTCAATAACTGCAAAAAGCTCATTCATTTTTATGTAATCTCCTTTCAGATAGTTCCTCCTCATGTCCTCAGTGCCTCTACTCTCAGGAAGAATATCTTCAATGATATACTCTATCAACAACACACAGTGGTCACTCTTCCCAATTGGTGGTTCATACTCAAATTTTTCAATATCCAACACATTATCTGTGAATACTAGATCAAGTAGTGATGGCTCATCCCCACCCCTGGCCTTCGTTGGTTCCATTACATGTTGGTGTGGGAAATTCCCTTGTACGCAATCTAGGAATCTTGCCCCGAATGAGTCCTCACCATTGTGTGGGTCAAGATTTATCCAATCTATCTCTTTATGATTAAAATCTCCCATTATCAAAATCGTACATTTTCTCTCCCGTGCCATGTTAACAACTGAGTTTATGACTTCAATAGTACCTATATGACTTTCCTCATAATTTTCTAGCCTATTCTGGTTCCTTGGTGGGTTATATACAACAGTTAGTATAATGCTCTCTGACCCAGTATTTATGCGAGCAACAAGAAATTCCTTGAACTCACTTTCTACAGCCAAGTTTATTTCTTCAACTTGAATCCTTTCACTTATGAGCAGTGCTATCCCTCCACCAGTCCTCTCAGATCTTTCAACCCTTAATATTCTGAAGCTCTTAGGAAAAACTGTGACACTGTTTATGTCCTCACTCAACTTAGTCTCTGTAATTGCTACTATATCTGCCTTACTGTTGTGAATCCTATCTTTTAATTCTACTGCCTTACCAGCTAATCCATCAGCATTTGTGTATAACAATCTTAATGAAGCCTCATCCCCTGATCTTCTGTCATTATCTTCTTTATCTCTCCTTTGTCTGGAAGAACTTTGAAATGAAAATTTTTCTTCTCTTCTTAATTTCTTTCATCATTTAACCTTCTTGCCTCTTGCAACATGTTTTTGATCTTTCCCATCTCTTCCTGTGTTCTGTATTGTCTAATGAACACTTCTTTGAATTCTTGAAGGTCGTTTAGATTTTGTTTTTTCATCAGTATTTCTCTAAATGTTTCCCCTCTTTCAGGGGTTACTTTTGTCTCTCTCTGTTTTCCTTCCCTCGAATATTTGCCTAGTTGGTGAATGTTTACAATATCCTCAGGACCACAAACTACTCCAAGCTTTCTTATCAGGTCTACAACCCTAGCTTTATTTTCTTTGAGTCTCCCCTGCCATGTTGGTTTCTGGGATTTGCTTATGCCTGAGATTACCACTGTCTTCTCTTTATCAAGTGCCTGTTTAATCAGCGGATTTGCCCTTTCCATCACAACGTCTTTCATTATTTTGATTACTGTCTCCTTATAGTCAACTGTTTGTATATTTTCCAGTGCCACCACCTTTACAGCCTCCTTTACTGCCACATTCCCCTTTAATGCATCAGCAAAGGAAGTTTTCATGGCATCATGTTCAATAGTCAGCTCCTGAAACTCTTTTCTAAACTGTTCAATGTTTTCCTTAATCTGGATATTCCAAGCTGCAATCTAGTCTCTCTCAGAAGAGAGCAGTGAACTAACATCTAAATCATTTAGGTTTTCATCCAGCTGTTTGTTTTTATCTTCTTGTTTAGAAATTCTGGTTTCTAGTTCACTCTTTTCCCCTTCCAGCTTCTTTATTCGTTTTTCTAGTTCTTTTCTCTCCTGCCCTTGTGCTTTATTTGTTTATTCCAAAAATCTTATTTCCTCTCTGAGTGTTTCATTCTCTTTCATTTCTTTATCCATATTCCGAATTTTATCATCAAGGCTTATAACCATTTCCTCTAAATCCTTGATTTTCTGTTTTAATCTCCTAATGGCTACCCGTCCTCCCGACCCATGGGTGGGAGAGGTTTGGGAGTATGTGTGTTCAGGACTCGAGGGATTGTTCTGGTGATGATACAAAATTTATTCGTAAATTACGTTTGTTGGGCGATTTGTTTGTGGGGAGGTGTTCGTGGGAGAAGGGTCCACTGCATATATATATATATATATATATATATATATATATATATATATATATATATATATATATATATATATATATATATATATATATATATATATATATATATATATATATATATATATATATATATATATATATATATATATATATATATATATATATATATATATATATATATATATATATATATATATATATATATATATATATATATATATATATATATATATATATATATATATATATATATATATATATATATATATATAAATATATATATATATATATATATATATATATATATATATATATATATATATATATATATATATATATATATATATATATATATATATATATATATATATATATATATATATATATAGATATATATATATATATATATATATATATATATATATATATATATATATATATATATATATATATATATATATATATATATATATATATATATCGATTAGCCATATTCCTCCATATAAAAGGGGTGGCTTAATTAAAGAAATATACCAAAACTATGCGGGAAGAAAAATTAAAAGGAGGAGTTTCACATTCCCTTCACCCTGGCTCATTTAGTCGACTTTTATGACATGAAGTAAGTATTCCTACCCCCTCCCACAGGGGAAAATATATATATATATATATATATATATATATATATATATATATATATATATATATATATATATATATATATATATATATATGTGTGTGTGTGTGTGTGTGTGATGTGCCTAGTGTGTGATTACCTAATTGTGTTTACGGGAAAGAGCCCAAAGCTCGTATCTTCCCGTCTCCTGATCGGTTCCATTTTATACTTAGTGATACTTATCATACCTGTCCTTAAAACTATGGATTGAGATAGCATTAACTACCTCCTCGCTTAGCAGCATTAACTACCTCCTGTGTGTGTGTGTGTGTGTGTGTGTGTGTGTTTGTGTGTGTGTGTGTGTGTGTGTGTGTGTGTGTGTGTGTGTGTGTGTGTGTGTGTGTGTGTGTGTGTGTGTGTGTGTGTGCAAATGCAATAACCTAATTATAGCTATGGGAAAGAGCCCTATGCTCGTAATTCCTCGCCTCCTGTTCGGTTCCATTTTTGTACTTAGTGATAGTTATCATACTTGTCCTTAAAACTATGGATTGAGTTAGCATTTACTACCTCCTTGATTAGCGAATTCCAATCATCAACTACTCGTACACTAAAAACATACTTCCTTACATTCTGCAAAGAAGTTCTTTTACGAATCTTCAAACTCTGACCTCTACTTCTATAGGTTACATAAACATTTCTGAACATTTCCTTGTCCATGAGTCTGAAAGTTACCCTTACATTTCCTAAGAAAGCATATGCTGCCATTATATGCAACTTATATGCATTCCTGGAGACAAATCTGCCAATAAGCTTACTCCTAGATCTCCCTCATTTTCCATCTCTTGAAACTCTGCTCCTGCTACTGAGTATCTAAGCTTGGGCTTTTTCAAACTTGTTACCATTCTCATTGCCTTATATTTTGAAGAATGAAATTTCATTAGCCACTTTTTTGACCACTCATGCAGACTATTTAGGTCTTCCTGAAGTTCGTTACCACTGTTCTCGTCTCTTACTTTCTTCACAATCTTCGCATCACCTGCAAGCATATTCATAAATTAATTTACAGACTCTAGTAGGTTATTTACGTATACAAGGAACAAATGTGGACCTGAACACTGAACCTTGTGGAACCCAACTACTAATCCTTCTCCATTCTTATACTCTATGTCTTACTCTAACCCTCTGTTCCCTTCATTCTAAGTAAGTTTTTATTAATTCCAAGATATTTCCACCTATTCTCGATAATAACTGCACTTCTTAATAAGTCTCCCGCTTTGGACTGTATAAAATGCCTTCTGGAAATCTAGGAATGTGCAATTTGCCCAGCCCTTTCTTTCCTGTAAGATCCAGCTTGCCTCATTATAGTATTCTAATAATTTTGTTACTTTGACTTGCCTTCTATAAAGCCATGTTGTCTCACTGATAAAAAGTTGAAGGATTCCAAGTGAAGAGAGGCGTATTTTCTTAGTATCTTCTCCATAACTTTGCAGACTATACTGGTCAAGGGAACAGGCATATTATTTGCAGATAGACAGCACGTTAGCTTGTTTCATTCATCTTGGAATCTCCCCAGATTCCAGCGACTTTTCAATATGAAGCATTTGCCACCGATATTGGTTTAGTACATTTCTTAAGTACATATGGCAACTTATTATTAGGATCTGTAGCTTTATGGGCATCTAACTCCATCAACGTTTCTTAAACCTTTGTGGCTGAATAGATAATGTTCTATTATGCAGGCCCATGAACTCCTATCTCTGCAGTCTGAAGGGATGGGATATTTTCTGCTGTAAATACTGACTGAAAGTCTTTGCTTAATTTTTTGCAGATCTCTTCATCTGTCTGTGTGATGCTTCCACACACTCTCTTTAACTTAAATCCTGTTCTTTGACCATCAGTTTTCCACTTATGAAGTTGTGTAATAGTATAGGATTTTCTTTAGCCTTCTTGGTGATATATGTCTCATAATCTCTCTTTGTCTCTCTTCTTTTACTAATGTAATAATTTCTTGCTCTTTTATAAGTCTGCCTGGCATTTATGTTTTTTCTCCTCCTACACCTTTTCCAGAATTTTTAAAAAAATAAAGTCCCCCACTCAATAAGTGCTAAAAACTTATTACTTTCGATATAATCTCCTTTTGGATAGTTCCTCCTTGTGTCCTTCTCAGCGCCTCCACTATGAGGCAAAACATCTTCAATGACATACTCCATCAGCAACACACAGTAATCACTTTTTCAAATTGGTGGTTCATGCTCAAAATTTTCAATATCCAACTCATTATCTGTGAATACTAGATCACGCAGCGATGGTTCATCCTCACCCCTGGCCCTCGTTGGTTCCAGTACAATTGCCTTGTAAGCAATCTAGGAATATTGCATCAAATGAATCCTCCCCACTATGGAGGTGAAGATTTATCCAAGCTGTTCTCAATATGATTAAAATATCCCATGATTAAAATCCTACATATTCTCTCCCTTGCAATGTTAACAACTGAGTTTATTTTTCTATGTGTTGTTTCACAGATGGACTTCCTCACCATTTAGTGCTGTATGCTAACAGTTTGGGCTAATATATATATATATATATATATATATATATATATATATATATATATATATATATATATATATATATATATATATATATATATATATATATATATATATATATATATATATATATATATGAATCATTTTTT
Organism: Halocaridina rubra; assembly: GCA_037179515.1. Taxonomy (NCBI): domain Eukaryota; kingdom Metazoa; phylum Arthropoda; class Malacostraca; order Decapoda; family Atyidae; genus Halocaridina; species Halocaridina rubra. The sequence goes on from JAXCGZ010023466.1 coordinate 21,002, forward strand.
ACCCCGACCGGGACTCGAACCTAGGACTTATAATTGCTAAGTCAAGGCGCTACCAACTACACACCACAGCAGGTTAAAAGGAATCCAACTTTATAGCTTATATCTGCTATACTTAGGAATGAACGCATTCTATTTGAATGCCACTATGTTTATATTACAGATTCCCCAAACTCACTCATGGCTTCATTTTCGCATTCAATTCAATTCCCAATCTCATTCGGGCTATACAATAACCAATTAAGCACATTACATATGTGAAAACACGAATCATTTTTTACCCCGACCGGGACTGTAATATGAACATATTGGCATTCAGAATGCGTTCATGCCTAAGTATAGCAGATATAAGCTATAAGGTTGGATTCCTTTTAACCTTCTGTGTGGTGTGTAGTTGGTAGCGCCTTGACTTAGTAAATATAAGTCCTAGGTTAGAGTTCCGGTTGGGGTAAAAAATTACTCATGTTTTCACATATGTAATGTGTTTAATAGGATATATATATATATATATATATATATATATATATATATATATATATATATATATATATATATATATATATATATATATTTATATATATATATATATATATATATATATATATATATATATATATATATATATATATATATATATATATATATATATATATATATATATATATATATATAGAGAGAGAGAGAGAGAGAGAGAGAGAGAGAGAGAGAGAGAGAGAGAGAGAGAGAGATATATATATATATATATATATATATATATATATATATATATATATATATATATATATATATATATATATATATATATATATGCACATTACCATATGTGAAAACATGAATAATTTTTATCCCAATCGGGACTTGAACCTAGGGCTCATAATTACTTTGCGAAGGCGCTATCAACTACAGCACAGAAGGTCTTAAAAGGGAAGCGAACCTTGCAGCCATATCTGCTATCCTAGGAATGAACCCATTCTATCTGAATGCCATTCTGTTCATATTACAGTTTCCCCCAACCTCACTCATGGCTTCGTTTTCGCATTTAATTCAAATCTCAATCTCATTTGGGACCAACAATAATCAAGTAAGCACATTACCATATGTGAAAACATGAATAATTTTTACCCCGACCAGGACTTGAACCTAAGATACATAATTACTGTGCCAAGGCGCTACAAACTACACCACAGAAGGTCTTAACTTTACAGCTATATCTGCTATACTAGGAATGAACATAACTGAATGCCACTGTTCATATTACAGTTTCGCCCAGCCTCACTCTTGTCTTCTGTAATATGAACAGAGTGGCATTTAGATAGAATGTGGAAACAGTGGGGATTTTCTTTCTGCCTACCTGGCAAAATCCCTTTCATAATCCCTCTCTGCCTCTCTTCTCTTACTTAGGTAATAATTTCTGGCTCATTTGTAAGTCTGCCTGGCATTTATGTTTTTTCTCCTCCTACACCTTTTCCACCCGTTAGCTCTCTTGCACTCATTATTAAACTTTTTTTCTTTTGCCATGAATAACTCATATTTTGGTGGAATGTATGCATAGTTGCTTCTTGTGTCCCTCTAAGTGCCTCTGATTTCAAGCAGAACATTTTTGAAGATATACTCCATCAACAACACACAGCGGATACTTCTTTCAAAATGGTGGTTCATTCTCAATTTTTTCAATAAATAACATATTATCTGTGAATACTAGATCAAGCAGTTCTGTCTCAATCTCACCTGGGCCTCGTTGGTTCCAATAAATGTTAATGTGGGAACTTACCTTGTATACAATCTAGGAATCTTGCCCTAAATAAGCCCTCCCCACTCTGGGGGTCAAGATTAGTCCAATCCATCTTTCTATGATTAAAATCTTCCATAATCTAAATCCTGCACTTTCTATCCAGTGTGATGTTGACAAGTGAGTTTATGACTTGCATAGTACTTAATTGACTTTCCTCATAAGCCTCTCACCTTTGTTGAATCCTCTCATATCTTTCAACCCTTAATATTCTGAAGCCCTTAGGAAAAACTGTGACTATGTTCATGGCCTCGGCTATCTTAGTTTCTGTAACCACTATCATATCTGTCTTACTGTTGTGAATCCTATTTTTTAGTTCTACTGCTTTCCAAGCTACCCCATGAGCATTTGTGTACAAGAATCTCAACGAGGGTGCATCTCCAGATCTCCTAGCATTATCTTCTTTATGGCCCCTTTGGCTGAAAGAACCCTGTAACAAGGTTAATTTCTCCTCTTCATTTCTTCCATCATTTAACCTTCCAGCTTCTTGCAACAAGTTTTGTTTATGTTTTTCATCACTCATTGTGTTTTCTATGGTCTAATGAACACTGTTCTGATTTTTTGAAGGAATTTTAGGTTTTTTGACCTCATCATCACTTCTCTAATTGTGTCCCCTCTTTCAAGGGTCACTTACATTATTCTTGCCTTTCCTTCCCTAGAATATTTAACTATTTGGTGAATGCTTTCAATATTTTCTGGACGACATACTACTCCAAACTTCCTTATCAGGTCTAAAAACCTAGCTTTATTATGTTCAAGTCTCCCCGGATGTGTTGACCCCCTAGGATTCACTTATGTCTGAGATTATTACAAGCAAGTGCCTGTTTGAGCAGTGGATTAGCACTTTCAATCACATCTTTAATTTTTTTCTAATATTGCTCTATGCAGTAACAGTATTTACATTTTCCAATGCCATCTCTCTCGCTGCCTCTTTTACTGCCACATTTTGCATTACTGCATCTGAATAGGATCTTGGAATGTGTTCATGTTCCGTATTAAGCTCCTGAATATCTTTTCTAAGCTGTTCGATGTATTTCATTATCTGGACATTCCTAGCTGCAATCACATCTCTCTCAAAAGAGAGCAGTGAACTAACATTTACTTCATTTAGGCTGTCATTCAACTGTTTGTTGTTATTTTCTTATTTAGACATTCCGATTTCTAGCTCATTCTTTTCCCTTTCCAGCTTTTTTATTCGTTTTTTAGTACCTTTCTCTCTTCCCCTTATGCCTTGTTACTCTCCTCTAAATTTCTTATAATCTCTCTTTGTGTTTCATTTTCATGTAGATAACTTTTAAAGCCTTCTTTTATTTCTCGACCCATATGCTGAATTTTATCATCCAGGTTTGATACAAGGGTTGAAAGGTCTCAGATTCCTAAGAGTTGCACCCCCTTACACAACCCGAGGATCTGCTACCACCCCTCCCCTGACCATTGGACAAGAGGGTTAGAGATCGAGATTGTTTCATCTTGGAGTTTGAGTCACAGAGTTGAAAAAAAGTGCTATTTAACTTAACATTGATTTGCTTTATCTTTTTTATGAGTGCTAATTTTTTATTTAGTTAATCTTTTCAGCAAATCATTTTCCTAGTAACACACACCCTAACTTAAAATTTGACTTTGGTAATGATAAAAACCGCACATAAAGAAATACTTGAATATGTAAGCCGAACATGAGGCCTTGAACACCTGTGTTAGTTATTATTTATTTTTTTTCTGCTTAGCCGTTTATTTAAGAAGAAAAACATTAGTCAGTTATTAACCAAAATATATTATCACTGGATCAAAGTTAATCACAAGCGAGCAATAAGTATCTATCTCGATTTGCATAAAAACAAATATTAAAAAAGAAAAGAACAAAAATAAAAAGAAAGAGGACTATGCTACTTGGCACTTTAACTCAACAACTGTTGACAGGTCGGGTAATTATTTAATTTTGCATTTATTTATTCATTTGTGTGTGATTATCTAATTGTGATTACCTAATTGTGTTTACGAGAAAGAGCCCAAAGCTCGTATCTTCCCGTCTCCTGATCAATTCCATTTTGTACTTAGTGATGCTTATCATACCTGTCCTTAAAACTATTGATTGAGACAGCATTAACTACCTCTTCGATTGGCGAATTCCAATTATCAACTACTCTTACACTGAAAAAGTATTTCCTAACATCCTGCAAAGAAGTTTTCTTACGAAGCTTCAAACTATGACCTCTAGTTCTAGAGCCAGCCATATAAAAAAGCGATCCCTAGCCACTCTGTCATAACCATGAAGGAATTTAAAGGCTGTCACCATATCCCCCCTTAATCTTCTAGCTTCGAGTGATGGTAAATCTAATTCCCTCAGCCTCTCATCATAACTGAGATTGCGTATTTCTGGCACCAGTTTCGTGGTATGTCTTTGAACTTTTTCAAGCTTACCTATGCGCTTTTCCAAGTGCGGATTCCAAAAGACGGCTGCATATTCGAGTTTTGGCCTCACATAGGCTACATAAATATTTCTGAACATTTCTTTGTCCATGTGCCTGAAGGCTACCCTTACATTTGATAAGAATGCACAGGCACTGTCTCTTGAAGTTGTACTCCAGCCACCGACTAGTCAAGCTTGGGCCTTCTTGCACTTGTACCCATTCTCATTACCTTACATATTGAAATATTAAATTTCATTAGCCACTTTTCTGACCACTCGTGCAGATTATTTAGATCTTCCTGAAGTTCTCTACCATTGTTCTCGTTTCCTACTTTCTTCATAATCTTTGCATCATCTGCAAACATATTTATGAATGAATTTACAGACTCTGGTAGGTCATTTACATATACAAGGAACAAAAGTGACCCTTGAACTGAACCCTGTGGAACTCCACTACTAACTCTTCTCCATTCAGACACTGAGTGTCTTACTCTAACCCTCTGTTCCCTTCCTTCTAGGTAGGTTTTTATCCATTCCAAGACATTTCCACCTATTCTAGGCATTGCTTGCAGCTTCCTAATAAGTCTCCCATGTGGAACAGTGTCAAACGCTTCCTGGAAGTCTAGGAATATGCAATCTGCCCAGCCCTCTCTTTCCTGTAAGATTCGGCTTACCTCATCATAAAATTCTTATAAGTTTGTTGCTGTTGATCTACCTTCTCTGAAGCCATATTGCCTCACAGACAAAAAGTTGAAGGATTCCAAGTGAAGAGAGATATGTTTCCTTAGTAGTTTCTCCATAACTTTGCAAACTATGCTGGTCAAGGAAACTGGTCTATAGTTCAGAGCCGTATCCCTCCTTCCCTTTTTGAAGATAGGTATCACGTTTGCTTGCTTCCAGCATTTTGGAATCTCCCCTGAATACAGTAACTTTATAAATATGATACCTAGTGTCACTGATGTTGGGTTTGTGCATTTTTTAAGTACATGAGAGGATATGTCATCAGGACCTGTAGCTTTATGAACATCTAACACCATCAGCGCTTTGTATACCTCTGTGGCTGTAAAGTTGATGTTCTCTAATACCGGCCATTGAGCTTCTTTCTCTGCAATCTGAGGGGGGGGGGGTATTTTCTACGGTAAATGCTGACTGAAACTCCTTGTTCACTTCTTTGCAGATCTCTTCATCCGTCTCAGTGATGCTTCCATCCTCTCTCTTAAGCCTAAAAACCTGTTCTTTTACCTTCAGTTTTCCTCTGATAAAGCTGAGGAAAAGCTTGGGATTTTCTTTAGCCTTCCTGGTGATGTCCCTCTCATAGTCTATCTCTGCCTTTCTTCCTTTACTTAGGTAGTCATTTCTTGCTCTTTTGTACGTTTGCCAGGCATTTCTGTTTTTTCTCCTATACCTTTTCCAGCATTTGTCTCTCCACTCCTTAGCTCTTTTACACTCATTATCGAACTATTTATCTCTGGCATGAATTACACCTACTCTGGTGAAAGGTATTCAGCAATCTACTATCTTCCCATATTTCTCACAAAAGATGTCATACATTTCTTATACAGATTTGTTGTAAAATAAGGTTCTCCAGTCAATAACTGCAGAAAAGCTCATTCATTTAGATGTAATCTCCTTTCAGATAGTTCCTACTCATGTCCTCAGTGCCTCTACTCTCAGGAAGAATATCTTCAATGATATACTCCATCAACAACACACAGTGGTCACTCTTTCCAATTGGTGGTTCATACTCAAATTTTTCAATATCCAACTCATTATCTGTGAATACTAGATCTAGTAGTGATGACTCATTCCCACCCCTGGCCCTCGTTGATTCCATTACATGTTGGTGTAGGAAATTCCCTTGTGCGCAATCTAGGAACCTTGCCCCAAATGAGTCCTCACCACTTTGTGGGTCAAGATTTATCCAATCTATTTCTTTATGATTAAAGTCTCCCATAATCAAAATCCTACATTTTCACTCCCGTGCCATGTTAACAACTGAGTTTATGACTTCAATAGTACCTATATGATTTTCCTCATAAACTTCTAGCCTATTCTGGTTCCTTGGTGAGTTATATACAACAGTTAGTATAATGCTCTCTGACCCAGTATTTATGCGAGCAACAAGAAATTCCTTGAACTCACTTTCTATAGCCAAGTTTATTTCTTCAACTTGAATCCTTTCACTTATGAGCAGTGCTATCCCTTCACCAGTCCTCTCAGATCTTTCAACCCTTAATATTCTGAAGCCCCTAGGAAAAACTGTGACACTGATTATGTCCTCACTCAACTTAGTCTCTGTAATTGCTACTATATCTGCCTTACTGTTGTGGATCCTATCTTTTAATTCTACTGCCTTACCAGCTAATCCATCAGCATTTGTGTATAACAATCTTAATGAAGCCCCATCCCCTGATTTTCTGTCATTATCTTCTTTACCTCTCTTTTGTCTGGAAGAACTTTGAAATGAAAATTTTTGTTCTCTTTTTCATTTCTTTCCTCATTTAACTTTCTTGCCTCTTGCAACAAGTTTTTTTTATCTTTCCCATCTCTTCCTGTGTTCTGTATCGTCTAAGTAACACTTCTTTGAATTCTTGAAGGTCTTTAGACTTTTTTTCTCAACAATATACCCCTACATGTTTCCCCTCTCTCAAAGGTTACTTTTGTTGGTCTCGGCTTTCCTTCCCTCGAATATTTACCTAGTTGGTGAATGTTTACAATATCCTCAGGACCACAAACTACTCCAAACTTTCTTATCAGGTCTACAACCCTAGCTTTATTTTCTTGAAGTCTCCCCTGCCATGTTGGCTCCAGTGATTCGTTTATGCCTGAGATTACCACTGTCTTCTCTTCATCAAGTGCCTGTATAATCAGTAGATTTGCCCTTTCCATCACAACGTCTTTCCTTTTTTTGATTACTGTTTCTTTATAGTCAACTATTTGTATGTTTTCCAGTGCCACCACCTTTACAGCCTCTTTTACTGCCACATTCCCTTTTAGTGCATCAGCAAAGGAAGTTTTCACGACATCATGTTCCATATTCAGCTCCTGGAACTCTTTCCTAAACTGTTCAATGTTTTTCTTAATTTGGACATTCCAAGCTGCAATCTCGTCTCTCTCAGAAGAGACCAGTGAACTAACATCTAATTCATTTAGGTTGTCATTCGGCTGTTTGTTTTTATCTTCTTGTTTAAAAATTCTGGTTTCTAGTTCACTCTTTTCCCCTTCCAGCTTCTTTATTCATTTTTCTAGTTCCTTTCTCTCCTGCCCTTGTGCTTTATTTGCTTCCTCCAAAAGTCTTATTTCCTCTCTGAGTGTTTCATTCTCTTTCATTTCTCTATCCATATTCCGAATTTTATCATCAAGGCTTATAACCATTGCCTCTAAATCCTTGATTTTCTGTTTTAGTCTCCTAATAGCTACCCCTCCTCCCAACCCATGGGTGGGAGAGGTTTGGGACAGAGATGGCCTCATTCTTATGTATTCTCTTTCACAGAATATAGAAAGAAGAAGAGAAAGAGAAAAAAAGAGAAAAAAACTTTTATTTAAGCTTCACACAGAATTTTTATATCTTCATATGAGTGCTATTTAGTGACTCAGTTTATCTCTTTTCTGGTAACACAAATCTTAACTTAAAAATTTGACTATGGTAATTTGAGGATAAAAAGAAAAAAAAATGCTAACAAAAACAAAAGCAAAAGTCAACTTGCAGGAAAATTCGAATTTGCATCTGCTATATATTCTTTTTTAACTGATAAACTCATTTGCTAACCAAGATATGTTATCACAGGATCAGACTTTACATTTAGCTCAATATATATACAAAATAAAAATAGTAAAATAGAAAGCTAAAAGAAAAGAAAAAAAATGAAGAAAATAAGACAGCTGTGCTACTTAGCAACTTAACTCACTACTATAGACAGGTGTATTTTTGGTATTTATTTAATTATTCAATTGTTTCGTATCAAGCTAACTAACAAGTTAATATAAATATGAAGGATACTGATTTTAACAATATATGGAACCACAGGATCAGGTAAACGGCTTAGAAGCTTTCCCCACTTTGCACAAAAAATTAGGTAATGTGATGTGATGGCTTCACCTCTGGCAACTTTTCTAAATTTCCTTCAAGGCAGAACAGGACAACTTCTTCCCTTTCCCCTCACGAAAATGTTTTCAATTTTTTCCTTTAATATTTTGGACAGTCTCGTCATACAACAAATAAATGTTTTTTACTCACAATACTCTGCAGGATTTCTTATTTAGGGAAATTATGTTAATGTTTTCCACTAAGCACTTTGTCACTCAAAAACACAAGGAAAAATTTAAGAGATTCTAGGATGTGTGTACTATATGTAATTACCTAATTGTAACTACCTAATTGTGCTTACGGGAAAGAACCCAAAGCTCGTATCTTCCCGTCTCCTGATCGCTTCCATTTTATACTTAGTGATACTTATCATACCTGTCCTTAAAACTATGGATTGAGATAGCATTAACTACCTCCTCGCTTAGCGAATTCCAATTATCAACTACTCTTGCACTGAAAAAGTATTTCCTTACATCCTGCAAAGAAGTTTTCTTTCGAAGCTTCAAACTATGACCTCTAGTTCTAGAGCCTGCCATATCAAAATATCGATCCCTATCCACTCTATCATAACCATGAAGGAATTTAAAGACTGTCACCATATCCCCCCTCACTCTTCTACCTTCGAGTGATGGTAAGTCTAATTCCCTCAGCCTCTCATCATAACTGAGATTGCGTATTTCTGGCACCAGTTTCGTGGCATGTCTTTGAACTTTTTCAAGCTTAGCTATGTGCTTTTTCAAGTGCGGATTCCAAAAGGGGGCTGCATATTCGAGTTTTGGCCTCACATAGGTTACATAAATATTTCTGAACATTTCCTTGTCCATGTGCCTGAAGGCTACCCTTACATTTGATAAGAATGCATATGCTGCCCTTACTATGCCATTTATATGTATTTCCGGAGACAAATCTGCCAGTATGTTTACTCCTAGATCTCTCTCGTTTTCTGTCTCTTGAAGTTGTACTCCAGCCACCGAGTAGTCAAGCTTAGGCCTTCTTGCACTTGTACCCATTCTCATTACCTTACATTTTGAAGTATTGAATTTCATTAGCCACTTTTCTGACCACTCATGCAGATTATTTAGATCTTCCTGTAGTTCTCTACCATTGTTCTCGTTTCCTACTTTCTTCACAATCTTTGCATCATCTGCAAACTTATTTATGAATGAATTTACAGACTCTGGTAGGTCATTTGCATATAAAAGGAACAAAAGTGACCCTTGAACTGAACCCTGTGGGACTCCACTACTAACTCTTCTACATTCAGACACTGAGTGTCTTACTCTAACCCTCTGTTCCCTTTCTTCTAAGTAGGTTTTTATCCATTTCAAGACATTTCCACCTATTCTAGGCATTGCTTGCAGCTTCCTAATAAGTCTCCCATGTGGAACAGTGTCAAACGCTTTCTGGAAGTCTAGGAATATGCAATCTGCCCAGCCCTCTCTTTCCTGTAAGATTCGGCTTACCTCATCATAGAATTCTAATAAGTTTGTTAATGTTGATCTACCTTCTCTGAAGCCATGTTGCCTCACTGACAAAAAGTGGAAGGATTCCAAGTGAAGAGAGATATGTTTCCTTAGTAGTTTCTCCATAACTTTGCAGACTATGCTGGTCATAGAAACTGGTCTATAGTTCAGAGCCGTGTGTGTGTGTGTGTGTGTGTGTGTGTGTGTGTGTGTGCTCGCATAATTACCTAATTATGCTTTCGGGAAAGAGCCTAATGCTTGTAACTCCACGCATCCTAATTCCTTCCAGTATTATACCCAGTGTTATTTATCATATTTGTCTTTAAATATGTGAATGCATCTAGCTTTAACTAGTTCCTCACTTAACAAATTCCTACTGGTCTTACACTAAAAAAGGACTTCTTTACATCCTGCAAAGAAGTGTTTTACGAAGCTTCAAAGTATGACCTATTATTCTAAAGACACCTTTATTAAAATAAGACTCCCTGTCCACCCTATAAAAACCATGACGAAAATTAAAGCCCATCACCATATCCCCCCACTTCCTTCTAGCTTCAAGTTTTGACATTCTTAACTCTCTCAGCCTCTCCTCATAGCTGTGATTGTGTATTTTTCTCACCAGGTTCTCAGCATTTCTTTTTAACTTCTTCAAGTGCGGATTCCAAGGAGGTGCACTACATTTAATTTTTGACCTCTCATAAGTTGAAAAAATATATCTAAACAATTCATTATACATGGGTCTGAAGCCCACCCTTAAATTTGCTAAGAAAGCCTTTTCTACCCCATTAATAACATTTACCCGATAACTTTCTCTTTCTCTGTCTCTGAAAGTTCTGCAGCTGCTATTGTGTACCCAAACTTTGACCTGCTTGCACTCATACCCATTTTTATAATCTTACATTTCGAAGTATTGAGTTTAATTAGCCGTTTTTCTAACTATTCATGTAAACTATTAGGTTTTTCAGAAGTTCTCTACAATTGTTATCATTTTTACTTTCTGTACAATCTTTGTACCATCTGCATATATATTAAATATACATTTATAGACTCCGGTTGGTCAATTTTATGTACAGAAGCAAAAATGGCCCTTATACTGATCCCTGTGGAACCATACTACAGACCTTGCCCCAGCCAGACACTGAGTATGTGACTTAAACCCTCTATTCTGTTCCTTCTAAGAACGTTTTCATCACGCTCCAATTTCCAGCTATTCTTGCCATTACTTGCAACTTCTTGATATGCCCCCCAAATGGAATTGAATCAAATGCCCTCTGGAAATCTAAAAGTATGCAGTCTGCCCAGCGCTCTCTTTTTTGTATGATCTAGCTTACTTCATAATACACTTTTAACATGCTTGTTACCGTAGATCTACCTCATCCGAAGCCATGTTGTCTCACTGACAAAAAAAGTTGAAGGACTACAAGTAAAATGAATGCATTTTCTTAGTATTTGTTCTATAACTTAGCAAGGAAACATGAAATGTCTCTCCTTACAATTTTTTTTAAGAAAGAACCTATGTTCGCATTTTCCCAGCATCTTGAAATTTACCCAGATTCTAATGGCTTTTAAATTATGATGCATAGGACCACAAGTAATGTCTTTGCACACATCTTAAGTACGTAAGTGGATATGTTATCAAACCTCACAGTATTATGAGCCTCTAACTCCATCATCACTTCCATAACTATGTAGCAGAAAAGGTGATGCTTTCTAATGCCAACCCATGATCTTTTATCTCTGCACTCTGAGAGGTGGGGTATTTCTACTGTAAACTTTGACTGAAACTCCTTATTCAATTCTTCGCAGATCCCTTCATCTGTCTTATAATGCTTTCATCTACCCTATTTACATTTAAAACTTATTCTTGGACCTTTAATTTTTCTCTGACATATATGTGTGGAGAAACTTAGGATTCTCCTCCTATGCTCATTACAGCATTTATCTTCCCACCCCTTAGCTCTCTTTACACTCATTATAGAGCCATTTCACTTAGGCATTAATAACTTCGATTTTGGTGGATGGTATGCAACAGTTAAGCATTTTCTCATATTCCTTTAAAGAGATTTCATACATATCTTGTACAGACTTTCTGTTATGTATGGTCCTCTAGTTTTTACCTGCTAAATGATAATTTATTATTGTTCTAATCTCCTTCAATGGTCACTCTTTCCAAATCCCATGGCCCTCCTTAGTGCAAGTATATGCTGGTGAAGGAAATTTACAATCTGGGAATCTTGCCCCAAGAGAATCCCTTCACTGTGTGGGTCAAGACTATTCCAATCAATTTCTCTGTGATTAAAATTCCCCATTAGTAGTACCCTATGCTTTCTCTTCTGTGCAATGTTCACAACTGCGTTTATAACTTCAACAGTATTTCTAATATTTACCTCATTAATATCAAGTCTTTGTTGATTCCTTGATGGGTTATATATAGCACTATAATAATGTTCTCTTAACCCATATGTATGAGAGAAACAAATAATTCCTTGAACTCCTTTTCTATAGCAAAGTTTATTTTTTTCAACCTAAATCGTCTCACTTATAAGCAATGCTATCCCTCCACCAGTCCTTTCAGGTTTTTCAACCCTCATAGTATTGAAACCCTTAGGAAAATCTATGACACTTTCTATATTCACTTAGTGTTTGTAACTGATGCTTTATCTGCCCTACTGCCATGTATCCAATCCTTTAATTCAACTTCCATACCTGCTACTCCAACGGTATTTGTGGACAGTAATATTAATGAGGCTACATCCCTTGATATCTTAGTTATTACTTATCATCCCTCTGACTGTATGAACTATGAAACAAAAATTTATCTTCTCTTCTTCATTTCTTCCCTCATTTAATCTTTCAGCAACTTGTAACCAGCTTTTAATCTTTTCCATCTCTGCCTGTTTTTAGTGGTCGAATATAGCTGTTCTGGATTTTTAAGTCTTGTTGTTGTAAGAGAGAGGACGTGTATGCATTGGGCTCTCGATAAATTTGCATTTATTAATGACAGACTTTAATATCACAGCTACAAAATTAACGAAAGCATATTCAAATATAAACCTTATAATTTAAGTTAGAGTGATTAGTGTTACTTCAATGCTTAAATTAATCATAATCTTATAACATCTCAGAAACCTTTGAGCGTCTCTCCCCGTGTTACAGATCAATTACATTCTCTCTGGACTGAACTAAAAAGGACCTTCTTGGGTGAACTTGCCGTTCCCCTTATACCGCATTCCCCTCCCATTCACACCAGAATGTCCTCATCAAAAAAAGTTAACCTTTTTCACCTTGCTAGTGTAGATACCAATATTTTTTCCTGAAGCGTTAACTTCATCACTGGATACAGTTTTCTAATATTCATGTCATGACATCAAAATTGAATTGGGAAAATTAGGAAAGACACTGTACAAAACGAGCTAGCTATTGCTCTCAAAGGTAGTGAATCTCTTTCCTCAACACAGTGGAATACATATCATTACAAAACAGGTTAAAAAAAAATCAAATATAATCACTCTCAGCTCAAATGTCCTGAATACCTCATCAAATGGAGAACTTGACAAACACCTTCAATCTCAAAACTTGATTGTAAAAATAGTGGAGTTTGATAAAGCACTCAATCTAGCACACCTATATCGAATGATAAAAAGTTTTGCAGATAAGGTGACAATTCTGGAAGCAGATGCTGAAGAGGTGAAAGCCTTACAACACAAGTTGGAAATGCCGGAAGTACACATTGTCCTACTTAAAAGAAATAAATATAGATTGAAACAGCTAATAGTAACATCTCCACCTCTCAGGTCAGTGCCATCACCTAACAACGGCAATATATCTTCTATTGACCATCCTCAGGGTTTGCAAACTAGGTTTTCTATCTCTACTCACGATTTCTTCAGTGTATTGAAAGACAAATGTAACAGTGCTATGGAAGAAGAGGAGGACTCAGAAAGTGATAATCAAAATGACAGCCTGAATACACCATCCAGCACAAATAATCAATTCAGTAATAGGTTGCAAAACAGTGAAGAAACAATAGCTTTCTTCATCACTACTCCTAACAACACAACAACAGTCACTAACTAGGACAACCTGATTACACAATCCAGCACAAATAACCAACCCAGCAATAGGTTTCAAAACAATAGAAAAGAAAAAATAGGAACAGTCTCTAATCCAAACACTCCATCAAATTCCTCCCCCCACCCACAACCATCATTGCTCAATAATGCAAGTGCAAGAGATGCAGCTCATATATATATTCGCATACCTAGCAACCCTTCTGAGAGAGAGATACGTAATATTTTGACAAATCAAGGTATTCCTTCTAAAGAAGTCCAGATAATGGAGCCTTCTCGCAACCCAATTTGGATTTCCATCGCAGTAACGATATCGAAAGGATTGAATACATGGCTTACAAACTGAAATAGTGGCCTACAGGCACAATTGTCCAGCCATTTCGCGGGAGCAAACAGAGGAAAAATCTGCGTTATCTATAAAATATCCCAAACTAGAGCCATACCAGAATAAACAGCAAAGAGCTTATGAAGAGATCCCTTATCAGTTACACTACGGAAAAAGACATAATAACAAACCTCTCTTTTCACCATCCACGCACAAAAGACTTCTCCTGGAGAGATAACTCTTACGACCCTAGACTCTCACCTAGGCACACAAACTTTGGGAAAGCCTGATCACGCCATGTCACATGCTCAAGTCAGCATTATCCATCCAACGGTAGGTACAGACACCAGGATCCATGGACTAACCGTAGAACATACTATGACTATGAATTCCCAGCAGTATCATAATATAAAAAAAAGTAGATAAACCTAAGAACAAACAACAAATATGACTGCAGAAATCTCCCTGATGAAGCATGGTAAGAATGTAACATTAGTGCATATGAACACTCAGTCCCTTCTTGCTTATTTTGAGGAAATGACAAAACTAATAAATAACTATAACATAGATATCCTCTGTGTAAGTGAGACTTACCTTCTTCCTACAACTGAAAATAAGCATGTAAGCATCTCATAGTTTAAAATATTTCGTAATGACCATGGCCGAAGGGGTGGGGGTCTGTATTTATGTTAGAAATTATTTCAGTGCATCAGAAATAAACACAGGTCTAGAAAAAACTGAAGAGCTCGAAGATATATGGATCACTATGCAGTATCAGAAACCTCCAATTTTCATTATAGGGTTTGCTTACTCTCATACAAAAAACCCTCCAGTTCATTTAGTCATCTGCTAGAAACATTCAAAATTATCTTTAATGATGACTTGCTCTCAACAGATAACAAAAAGAAAAGGGTGATCAAAACTGTGATGTTATCACAAATAGTGACAAACTTGACTCATATTACCCTTAATTCTAGGATTCTGATAGATCTGTTAAAGTGGAAAATATACCCGATTGGGACGTGGTTCACTGCCCAATTGCAGATCACGAGCTCAATATTGCTATGCTAAACACAAACAAGCCCAAAAGGAAGCCTCTTTTCAAGACACTCCGGTGTCTAAAAAATTACTCCACTGATGTCTTTTGTGATGCATTAATCAAGAACAGAAATGGACTTAATGGTATATTAAACACAGATAACGTCGCTTTGCAATTTGAAACTCTAACAAAATTCTTTCATGAATGCCTAAGTTATTGTGCTCCCATCGTAACAAGAATATTAACCCGCCCTCAGCCCCCTGGCTAACTATTGACATAAGAGAGGCAATGCAAATCAGAAATCAAATACAAAAAGAGCTAAAAATTAATAGAAATAATATGACTCTTCATGACCGTTATAAAGTAGAGAAGATGCGTGACAGATCCCTCACTTACATAGGTAAGAAAAACTTTTACAAAAAACAATATAATGACTACAAGATACATGGGTAACTTGGATATTAATACGAAGCATGATGCCGAATGAAAAGACTACCTAAGAAGGTTATGAAAATATTACGGAGTCGAAAGACAAAGCTGAAAACTTTGATAACTAGTTTGCCAACGTTGGCAATAATACTTATGAGAAAACACAAGAAAAAATCAACTCAGTGAACATAAGTAGCCACTTAAATGGCAATTCTCCAAAAGTAAACATCAGAGATTACATCAAGATCAAACCTGTTGATTGTGCTACCATAATTCTTACATTAAAGAGCCTAAGACACTCTGGTTCTTATGGTCCAGATTGTATACCCTTTCAGTTCAGCAAAGATGCTGTACCTAAGGTTGTATCTTATGTTTTAACTATTGTAATCGCCTCCATTGTTACTAGGTTTCCTGATTCTTGGAAAAAATCACATGTTACACCTCTTCATAAAAAGAGGATAGAGAAGATGTGACAAACTACCGACCCATTTCCCTGTTATGCATTTTCTCTAAAATATTAGAAAAAAATGTTGCATGCCAATGAAAGTCATATCTAGAGAAAAGCAGGCTAGTAGTTATTAACCAGCATGCTTGAAAGCTAATAGTGTGCACTTACCAAGGATTGATTCCCAGGGATCAGTCCTTGGTCCTATCTTCTCCATTTACGTAAATGATATATCTTGTTTCATTTCCGACTATTTGGTTGTACAATATGCAGATGGCACTCAGCTACTCCTTACTGGTGATATTAATAATGTCCCAGCACTAACCTTAAGAGCAGAAAACACTCTGTCAAAGGTTGAAGCCTCTTTTCAAGAAAATCGGTTGTTAAATAACAAAGTAAAACACAATGCATGTTTATTGTTTCATGGTACCACATAGCACAAATTCCAGAAAACACAACAATTAATTTTTGTGGCATATCATCACACCTAGCAAACTGTCAATAATCTATGGATTCACTTTGATTACTACATATTGTTTGATTTCCATATAGATAAAGTAAGCAAAAGGGTAACAGGAACACTAATGTACCTATCATGTATAAAAGACAATTTTGAGACTACCACTCGAAGAACGGTTATCGAATCTTTAGCCCTAAGTCATATCAATTATTGCACAACTGTATGGGGAGCTATCAATAAGGCTCAGAAAAATAGAATTGAAAAGTTTATTAATATTTGCATCTCCAGTTCCCCTGGGAGGAATAAGAAAATATGACCACATCACACCAGCTCTCAAAAAACTTGGGTGGTTGCGGGCAGAAAACAAGATCACCTATGCTCTCTACGTAGTTGTATACAAAATTTTGAATTTCACTATCCTAACTGGCTACTTAATTTCAAAACAGTCAGGGATATAAGAGAAACTAACACATGACGGACTAGTAAGCTCTTTTTTCAGAGAGCAAACACATATGCAGGTACAAAGATGATTACTATTAGAGGGGCAACACTCTGGAATAATATTCCAAAACATCTTAAAAATTCATCCTCCTTCACAGCTTTCAAAGGCAAACTATACAGTTTTCTTTCAGACAAATAGTCACTGCTCACACATTAATCGTACTTAATTATTTAATGCACTTTCCCTTAACACTAACTATTCTATATGTAAATTGATATTGCCTTCTTTGATCTTTAAATAAAAAACTAATTATCATTGTAAGGAGTACAGATATGGTGATGATGTCGACAATAAAAATCCTGTATCGAGTATTATTATTACTACTTTATTATCGTTATTGTTACTATTTTTATTATCATTATTGTTACCATATCTTTTAACTGTAGCTACTCTTAATTTTCTAGGCAAGCTATATTTCTGTTCACTTGTTAGTATAACTTATATCTTGAGTGTACTACTATACTACTGCACTATATTTATATACATGTATGCCTAATTACCTCATATCTCCACTTCAGGTATCTTAATATGAAATTTATTACTGCAAGCAAGAATACTGTGTGGTTACACTTTACTAAGTTATCTGACTATTCACTGTAATGTGATAATTTTGAATTAACAGATGTGTTAATTCAAGATAATCTTCATTTTCTAGGAAAGCAATATTTCTGTTCACTGTAAGTGCATGTGTCACCCTCTTACTTATTTGCTCAATTACATGTCTACTAATAAGTGTTCTGTATAGTCGAATGAATACTTCTGAATTCATTGAAGAAGTGGTTGATTTGAGTAGAAATTAAAATGCTCATTGGATAAACTTCAATTTTTTTTGCATGACTGTAATATCGAAGTAGACAAGAAAATTGCTCTCATCAGGCCCGGGCACCAAAAAGACATGAAGACGATGATATATTAAAAGGTTAAGGACAAGGCAGAAATAAGGGAATGATACACAATAGGAAAAGGGAAGGCTGAAAGAAGAGTCGGAGTATTGAGGACCTAGAGATGTGGCGGGTTTAGGCCTTGAGATGATGAAAGATCAGCTTTTTGAAGGAAGATAGTTTATAAGAATTAGAAAAGACGGAAGGAGAAAGAGAGTTCCAGAGTCTGGAAGTATATGAAAAGAAGCAGTCACTGCATCGACCACTCCTCGAGCTACAACTCTCCACACAGTACCTGTGAGGCGAGGCCGCTTGGTGAGTGTTACACAGCCTTGGAAGTGG
>JAXCGZ010023467.1:2500-20000 GCA_037179515.1 Halocaridina rubra
ATCCCTATCCACTCTATCATAACCATGAAGGAATTTAAAGACTGTCACCATATCCCCCCTTACTCTTCTAGCTTCGAGTGATGGCAAGTCTAATTCCCTCAGCCTCTCATCATAACCGAGATTGCGTATTTCTGGCACCAGTTTCGTGGCATGTCTTTGAACTTTTTCAAGCTTAGCTATGTGCTTTTTCAAGTGCGGATTCCAAAAGGGGGCTGCATATTCGAGTTTTGGCCTCACATAGGTTACATAAATATTTCTGAACATTTCCTTGTCCATGTGCCTGAAGGCTACCCTTACATTTGATAAGAATGCATATGCTGCCCTTACTACGCCATTTATATGTATTTCTGGAGACAAATCTGCCAGTATGTTTACTCCTAGATCTCTCTCATTTTCTGTCTCTTGAAGTTGTACTCCAGCCACCGAGTAGTCAAGCTTGGGCCTTCTTGCACTTGTACCCATTCTCATTACCTTACATTTTGAGGTATTGAATTTCATTAGCCACTTTTCTGACCACTCATGCAGATTATTTAGATCCTCCTGAAGTTCTCTACCATTGTTCTCGTTTTTTACTTTCTTCACAATCTTTGCATCATCTGCAAACATATTCATGAATGAATTTACAGACTCTGGTAGGTCATTTACATATACAAGGAACAAAAGTGGCCCTAAAACTGAACCCTGTGGAACTCCACTACTAACTCTTCTCCATTCAGACACTGAGTGTCTTACTCTAACCCTCTGTTCCCTTCCTTCTAAGTAAGTTTTTATCCATTCCAAGACATTTCCACCTATTCTAGCCATTGATTGCAGCTTCCTAATAAGTCTCCCATGTGGAACAGTGTCAAACGCTTTCTGGAAGTCTAGGAATATGCAATCTGCCCAGCCCTCTCTTTCCTGTAAGATTTGGCTTACCTCATCATAAAATTCTAATAAGTTTGTTACTGTTGATCTTCCTTCTCTGAAGCCATGTTGCCTCACTGACAAAAAGTTGAAGGATTCCAAGTGAAGAGAGATATGTTTCCTTAGTAGTTTCTCCATAACTTTGCAAACTATGCTGGTCAAGGAAACTGGTCTATAGTTCAGAGCCGTATCCCTCCTTCCCTTTTTGAAGATAGGTATCACATTTGCTTGTTTCCAGCATCTTGGAATCTCCCCCAACTCCAGTGACTCCTTAAATATGATACTTAGTGCCACTGATATTGTGTTTGCGCATTTTTTAAGCACATGAGGGGATATGTCATCAGGACCTGTAGCTTTATGAACATCTAAATCCATCAGCGCTTTGCATACCTCTGTGGCTGTAAGGTTGATGTTCTCTAATACCGGCCCTTGAGCTTCTATCACTGCAATCTGAGGGGGTGGGGTATTTTCTACTGTAAATACTGACTGAAACTCCTTGTTCAATTCTTTGCAGATCTCTTCGTCCGTCTCAGTGATGCTTCCATCCGCTCTCTTTAGCCTTAAAACCTGTTCTTTTACCTTCAGTTTTCCTCTGATAAAGCTGTGGAAAAGCTTGGGATTTTCTTTAGCCTTCCTGGTGATGTCCCTCTCATAATCTCTCTCTGCCTCTCTCCTTTTACTTAGGTAGTCATTTCTTGCTCTTTTGTAGGTTTGCCAGGCATTTATGTTTTTTCTCCTCCTATACCTTTTCCAGCATTTGTCTCTCCACTCCTTAGCTCTTTTACACCCATTATCGAACCATTTCTCTCTGGCATGAATTACACCTACTTTGGTGACAGGTATGCAGCAATCTACTATCTTCCCATATTTCTCACAAAAGATGTCATACATTTCTTGTACAGATTTGTTGTAAAATAAGGTTCTCCAGTCAATAACTGCAAAAAGCTCATTCATTTTGATGTAATCTCCTTTCGGATAGTTCCTCCTCATGTCCTCAGTGCCTCTACTCTCAGGAAGAATGTCTTCAATGATATACTCCATCAACAACACACAGTGGTCACTCTTTCCAATTGGTGGTTCATACTCAATATTTTCAATATCCAACACATTATCTGTGAACACTAGATCAAGTAGTGATGGCTCATCCCCACCCCTGGCTCTTGTTGGTTCCATTACATGTTGGTGTAGGAAATTCCCTTGTACGCAATCTAGGAATCTTGCCCCAAATGAGTCCTCACCACTGTGTGGGTCAAGATTTATCCAATCTATCTCTTTATGATTAAAGTCTCCCATAATCAAAATCCTACATTTTTTCTCCCGTGCCATGTTAACAACTGAGTTTATGACTTCAATCGTACCTATATGACTTTCCTCATAAATTTCAAGCCTATTTTGGTTCCTTGGTGGGTTGTATACAACAGTTATTATAATGCTCTCTGACCCAGTATTTATGCGAGCAACAAGAAATTCCCTGAACTCACTTTCTATAGCCAAGTTTATTTCTTCAACTTGAATCCTCTCACTTATGAGCAGTGCTATCCCTCCACCAGTCCTCTCAGATCTTTCGACCCTTAGTATTCTGAAGCCCTTAGGAAAAACTGTGACACTGTTTATGTCCTCACTCAACTTAGTCTCTGTAATTGCTACTATATCTGCCTTACTGTTGTGAATCCTATCTTTTAATTCTACTGCCTTACCAGCTAATCCATCAGCATTTGTGTATAACAATCTTAATGAGGCCCCATCCCCTGATCTTCTGTCATTATCTTCTTTATCTCCCCTTTGTCTGGAAGTATTCTGTAACGAAAATTTTTCTTCTCTTCTTCATTTCTTTCATCATTTAACCTTCTTGCCTCTTGCAACAAGTTTTTGATCTTTCCCATCTCTTCCTGTGTTCTGTATCGTCTAATGAACACTTCTTTGCATTCTTGAAGGTCTTTTAGACTTTTTTTTCTCAACAATATTTCCCTACATGTCTCCCCTCTCTCAAAGGTTACTTTTGTTGGTCTCGGCTTTCCTTCCCTCGAATATTTACCTAGTTGGTGTATGTTTACAATATCCTCAGGACCACATACTACTCCAAGCTTTCTTATCAGGTCTACAACGTTAGCTTTATTTTCTTCAAGTCTCCCCTGCCATGTTGGCTCCTGGGATTCACTTATGCCTGAGATTACCACTGTCTTCTCCTTATCAAGTGCCTGTCTGATGAGTGGGTTTGCCCTTTCCATCACAACGTCTTTCATTTTTTCGATTACTGTCTCTTTATAGTCAACTGTTTGTATGTTTTCCAGTGCCACCACCTTTACAGCCTCTTTTACTGCCACATTCCCCTTTAGTGCATCAGCAAAGGACGTTTTCATGGCATCATTTTCCATATTCAGCTCCTGGAACTCTTTTCTGAACTGTTCAATGTTTTCCTTAATCTGAACATTCCAAGCAGCAATCTCGTCTCTCTCAGAAGAGAGCAGTGAACTAACATCTAATTCCTTTAGGTTGTCATTCAGCTGTTTGTTTTTATCTTCTTGTTTAGAAATTCTAGATTCTAGTTGACTCTTTTCCCCTTCCAGCTTCTTTATTCTTTTTTCTAGTTCCTTTCTCTCCTGCCCTTGTGCTTTATTTGCTTCCTCCAAAGATCTTATTTGTTCTCTGAGTGCTTCATTCTCTTTCATTTCTCCATCCATATTCCGAATTTTATCATCAAGGCTTATAACCATTTCCTCTAACTTCTTGATTCTCTGTTTGAGTCCCCTGATGACTACCCCTTCTCCCGACCCATGGGTGGGAGAGGTTTGGGACAGAGATGGCTTCATTTTTATGTTCTCCCTCTCACAGAATATAGAAAGAAGACGAGAAAGAGGAAAAAAAAGAAAAGAGAAATACTTCTAATTTAGCTTCACACAGAATTTTTATATCTCCATATAAGTGCTATTTAGTGACTCAGTTTGTCTCCTTTCTGGTAACACACATCTTAACTTAAAAACTTGACCATGGTAATTTAAGTATAAAAGAAAAAGAAAAACATAAGTCAAACCTGAAGGAAAATTCGAATTTGTGTTTGAGGTGGCACCCACCTGTTTCTGTTATATATTCTTCCTAACTGATAAACTGACTTGCTAACCAAGATATGTTATCACGGGATTTAGACTTTACATTTAACTCAATATATATACAAAGTAACAAAATAGTAAAAGAGAAAGCTAAAAGAAAAGCAAAAAAAAAAAATGAAAATAAGACTGCTGTACTACTTGGCAACTTAACTCAGTACTGTTGACAGGTGGGTATTTGGTAATTTTTTTTTCTTTTATTATTCAATTTTTTCGTGTATCAAACTAACTAACTAGTTAATATAAATGGGAAGGATACTGATTTTAAGAATATATAGAACCACAGGATCAGGTAAAACGGCTTAAGAGCTTTCCCCAGTTTACACAAAAAATTAGGTAATGTGATGTGATGGCTCCACCTCTGGCAACTCTTCTAGATTTCCCTCAAGGCAGAACTGGACGGCAGCTTCTCTCTCTTCCTCACGAAAAAGTTCTCAATTTTTTTTCCTTTAATATGAACAGTCTCGTCTTACAACAAATATAAGTTTTTGTACTCACAATACTCTGCAGGATTTCAGATTTATGGAAATTATGGTAAAGTTTTCCACTAAGCACTTAGTCACTCGAAACAGTTAAAAATTTAAGAGGAGCAATTCCGTGTGTCACTGAACGCGCGGTGTGTGTGTGTGTGTGTGTGTGTGTGTGTGTGTGTGTGTGTGTGTGTGTGTGTGTGTGTGTGTGTGTGTGTGTGTGTGTGTGTGTGTGTGTGTGCGTGCGTGCGTGTGTGTGTGTGTGTAAAATTAAGGAGAATAGACTTTATATTCCTCTTGCAGCCTCAGATATTAAGGTTAGATATCGGTCTGACAAAAATTGGACATTGGATTTCAAAAAATATATTGTTTGTTAAGGTTTCGTTAGCATTGCTGAATAATTATATTAAGAAAGTGTCTCAATGAGGTAATCCTCCTCTTCTCAAAGGAGTAAATTACCTTTGACAACATTAGAGTAAGTTTGTATGGTCTTCAGATATATTGACCAAAAATATCATGTTGTAATATTAAAGAAACGAAAAATCGATCACTGTCGAGGCAAGTGTTGCCTGTTAAGACACGTGATGGAAGAAGTCCAAAAACTCTATTAAGGAGTAACTTAAGGAAATTGCTTTTTAGGAAGTCGACATGCCGTGATATTAATATCCTTTCTTGTAACACAGAAAGAGGAGGAAATGTCAATGGAAAATAGGAGTATTCATGTTATAGTAGGGAGAGTAATATTGCCTAGTGCTCGATTTTATTGGCTGATATTTTATTTGGGTCCGTGGCAAAATTCTACCTGTCGTAGGCTTGGCTCGTTTATATATATATATATATATATATATATATATATATATATATATATATATATATATATATATATATATATATATATATATATATATATATATATATATATATATATATATATATATATATATATATGAAACAAAAAAAGGCCCATAAATAAAACACAAAAAGAAGCGAAGATGTACTATATATTACGACTGGACTCCAGTCCTCTTCAGGTACAAATGAATTGATAAATACAGAGCTGTGGATAAAGTTGGGGAGAGATGCTAGCTATGATTCCCAGGAGGATTCACGATGGGATTATCTTCAAACCTCAGGTCAGGTGGACGGTCATTTGGCATAATCTTCTTAATTCATTTGTACCTGAAGAGGACTGGAGTCCAGTCGTAATATATAGTACATCTTCGCTTCTTTTTGTGTTTTATTTATGGGCCTTTTTTTGTTTCATATTGTGCTGTGATATAACAGTTTATTTTGCATATATATATATATATATATATATATATATATATATATATATATATATATATATATATATATATATATATATATATATATATATTATTGTTTTTTTGTTTTAAGAAGTGAAATATGAAATATATATATATATATATATATATATATATATATATATATATATATATATATATATATATATATATATATATATATATATATATATATATATATATATATATATATATATATATTTACTATTATATTTGCTTTCGCTTATTTCTCTGTATGTCATTGTTTATAACACAGATATAATTCAGTGAGCCCATGTTCATTTGTGAATGTGTGACGTTTCTATTGAGGCTTGATATGATTCCCATCCATTTGATTTCCGATCTCCAGACCAACCCCCACCTCGTGCCTGCTGTCTCCCTCGTGGTAATGCACTGCCAGAGATAACCCCTTAGGCACTTACTAGTAAGTCGAGGTCATATATGTGAAATCATCAACTCTCGGTCCAATGGAAAGACATTGTTGTGACCCCAGTATCACTGTTATTATTATTATTATTATTATTATTATTATTATTATTATTATTATTATTATTATTATTATTATTATTATTATTATTATTATTATTATTATTATTATTATTATTATTATTATTATTATGCTCTCTTAGTACGTGTGTTCTCTAAGAAAACTAATTAGAAAAGAGGTCGCCTTTTTTGCACCCTCATATTTTTTTTTAACGAGTTTGACACCAGAACGGGCCAAAATTAAATAGAATATAATAAAGTGTCTTAATAGGGCCTGGGCATGAAGAAAAGAAGTAGAGAGAAACAGAGATGGAAAGTGCTATGACTTGTCAGATGGGAAGGGATAATGAAAGATGTGTAACAAATATCCGGTGTTGAGGTAGACATAGAAAAAGAACCGTAACTGAAGAAACACTTAACATCGAACTGTTCTAGACAGTCCTATTTAAGTTCAAAAGAACTTCAGCTGTAGTATCGCATCGGACGAACGGTGCCATGGGCCAGCCTACTACATGAGTTCAATACAGAACTATTAGAGGACACTTTTACGCTTGCAGTAAGAAAGCTGCTGCTGCTACTACGACTATTACTACCACTTCTACTACTATTGCTACTACTAATATTAATATTAATAATAGTGATATACTATTATTATTATCATGATTTTTACATAATTTTTATTATTATTGTTATTATTATTATTATTATTGAAGAACAACAATGAGAAAAAGAAAAAGAAGAAGAAAAAATCGAAATCAGCTGCCTTGTAATTCCGTTACAAGGATTGGATTTATTCTATGTAAATCATTTAAACAGAATATAAAGAAAGATGAATTTTTGTCATCCAATATAGATTAACTCTTAGAATCTGTGTTTTAATTTCCCCTTCGAAATATTTTCTGAGGTAAAAAGCTAAAAGACTAGAAAATTATATTCCATGAGAAGAAGAGTTTAAAATTAGTTCTTGAATGTATTATATATATATATATATATATATATATATATATATATATATATATATATATATATATATATATATATATATATATATGTATACACAGTATGTTGGTATGAAAGCGACGGCAAATGTGTTTGCATGTGGTGCTCACATTTTGATATGCAGACTTATATCAATTGTAGTCGCGATGCGGGTTTGATCTCCCTAATGTTCAGGAGATGTTTCGTGGATAATAGTGTATTATCAACAGCATGGTTTTATTGTAATATATATATATATATATATATATATATATATATATATATATATATATATATATATATATATATATATATATATATATATATATATATATATATGTTCCTATTTACTTTTTCCAGAAAATGTAACACCCTTATTCTCACCAAGAGGTGAAGCACATAAAGGAAATTGCCGTAACCTTCCGGCACTAATTCCTAAGGGGGAAGAGACTTACTTCCATTTCTAACATGGAACTATTAAATATCTTCTCAAAATACTAGATCATGACGACCGCGACGCCAAACCTACTTGTCTCGTTCAAATTACTTTTTGACTATAATACACATATGCATCAAATCGTCTTTTCATAATATTTTCGCATATTATCATATTTAATATTATGATTTTGTTGTAGCTATTTTAGCCATGAGCTCCCTGCGTTCAGTATATATGTCAGAAGTAGAAAACGTACTTGTAATTTTTTTTTTTTGCTTAGTGGTAAGACTGCAATTGATCTACCAAATTCGACACAGATAATTCGAAAACTAAATATCGTCAGAATGCACAGCTGGGACTTACACACACACACACAGACACACATACACACACACGCATATATATATATATATAATATATATATATATATATATATATATATATATATATATATATATATATATATATATATATATTACCCCTGATGGGGACTCGAGCCTAAGACAGAATTATATATATATATATATATATATATATATATATATATATATATATATATATATATATATATATATATATATATATATATATATATATATATATATATTTTACCCCTGATGGGGACTCGAGCCTAAGACAGAATATATATATATATATATATATATATATATATATATATATATATATATATATATATATATATATATATATATATATATATATATATATATATATATATATATATATATATATATATATATATATATATATATTAACCATTAAAGATAAAATATTATTAGCCGGCTCCTATAACACATTGTTTCGTAAGTTATTTGTATTTCGTGTATGAAAGTCCTAACGAAAAGGCAGAGGAATTAGTGAATTGAATGACGGAATGGAGATCCAGGAAGTTACTGTATTGTTCTTCGACCGTGAGGGAGGGACAAATAGACCCGGGAGTGGATTGTTTGTCGATTTGTTCTTTATGTTTTAAGTTAAACACTAGTTAGCAAGGTAGTCACCGTGGCTCAAGCGGTAGCGTCCGCGACTCTGAGGCGTCAGGTCGAGGGTTCGCGCCCCGTCACGGTCTGAGGTTAGCAAAGGTATGCACTCAGGGTAACGATTACATCTGCCAAAAAGGTAGAAAAAGGAGTCCGTGACGTAAAACCGGAACTAGTTAGCAAGTTAGTGAAACGTGGTAATAATTGTCCGTAGAGGTATATCGCTACCTTCGTTTATTGGAAACAAAAAGGGATAGCCTACACTCGTTACTTTGTTAATGCTTTGGGGAGTGAGGAATTTTCTCGGTAAGGTCTTGATATATAATTTTATTTTTATACAGTTTATTGTTGTATCTTACATTTTAAATAACAAAAAAGTTTCTCTGAATGTTACGTATCAATGTACGTAACATCCAAAAAATGTTTTTTTTTTCGCTTTCGTCATTACTTTTCCTCTAAGTTACTTAAAATTTATAAGATCTTATCCGTTCCGGATTAGAATACTGCTCACACATATGGGGTTCTTCTTCTTATACTTATCTTCTTGATAGGATTGAATCTAAGGCAGTCATACTCATTAATGATCCTTCTCTTACATTTAATCTGGATTCTGTCTCTCTTCGCCGTAAGGTATCTTCCCTTTCTCTTTTCTATCGCTATTACTTCCATCGTTGCTCTGATGAGTTGGCGAGTTGCATCCCTCCCCCACTGCCGAGGCCGCATAACACCCGCTAAGCAGCCTCATCTCACAGGTACTGCTTGGACATTTGTAGCTGGCGGATTGGGCGGTGCAGCGACGGCTTCTTCCCATCTACCTCCATACTCTGGAACTCTCTTCCTCCTTCTGTCTTTCCTAATTCTTATGACCTTTCATCCTTCAAAAAGCAGATCTATCGTTATCTCAGGGCCTTGTCCTCCATATCTCTGGGTCTTCTGTACTTTGACTGTTTTTTCCGCCTGTCGTTTTCCTTTGTGTGACATTACCTCATATCTACCTTGTCTTTAACCTTTTTCTTTTCCTTCGTCTTGTTTTTTTCTCGTGCCCGGGGTTTTATCGATGAGGGCAGTTTGCCTGTCCCGGTGTCACACTCATGAAAAAAATTACGAGAGGATGGCACCGTGGTTTATAAGGGAATAATATCTGAAATTTATATCGGTCGTTTAGCATATCAGTGTGTTTTAGATGCTGTTCGATGATGTTTGGTGGATTCTCAGTACTGCCGTATATGATTGGAATGGACATCCTTTGGGAGGAGCACTAATTAGTTGCGGGTCTTAGTAGAGATATTTGCAGGTCGCCTTTAATGGAGATGTCAGAAGCCATTTGTCTCCGTCTTTTAGAAGTAAGGGCCAGTGACAGTGTGAGATAATCAACTCGAGACGTTTGAGACCCGATTTTCACACATTTTGGTGTACTATAGGTCATAAATAAACCAATCGAATGGTTCGGTT
This sequence comes from Halocaridina rubra, assembly GCA_037179515.1. NCBI lineage: Eukaryota > Metazoa > Arthropoda > Malacostraca > Decapoda > Atyidae > Halocaridina > Halocaridina rubra. Next base: position 12,656 of record JAXCGZ010023467.1, read on the forward strand.
TTACGTCACGGACTCCCTTTTCTAGATGATGGTTAGGATAGTGCTCCCTCTCGAAGAACTATGGTTTTGGCAGAGTGTGGCCGTTACCCCGAGTGAATGCCCTTTCTAACTTCAGACCGTAGCGGGTCTCGAACCGACAACCTGACGAATCAAAGTCGTTCATTCTATCACCCGGCCACGGCGGCCACAAATAACGTAAACGAATGGATATATGCAATTTCACTAAAGGTAAGCGCACTAAGAGCACCGGGCCAAGCGGCAGCGTCCGCGACTCTGGGCGTCAGGTCGAGGGCGCGCCCCGCACGGCTGAGGTGCAGGGCATGCACCAGGGTGGAGACATGTGCCCAAGTCTCGCGGGCCCGCCGCCTTGGGGGGGCCGTGCGTCCGGCCGGTTTAGAGCAGGCGCGCGACTGCTATCATGTAAAGCTCGAGTTCACAGTATTGCGGAGAGGACCCAAGGGTTGCATATGATGTGTGAGTACTGTAAAATACTATAAATTAAGTGATATCGTATTATTAGATATTGTAAATGTAATTTTATCTAGTTTCTTTTACACACTTATTAAGAGATGTGTTCAATATAGACACTGCTGGTACAAGATACCGTCAGTCTTTAGTGTTATCACGCAGTCCATTCCAGAATAGTCACACTTTTCCTACTAAACCTCTCAAGTTTGTTTTGTTTTGTTCCGGTTTTACGTCACGGACTCCCTTTTCAACCAAGGGCTAGGACGGTTGCCTTCTCGCGAAGGACTTGTTTTGGCAGATGTAATCGTTACCCTGAGTGCATGCCCTTGCTAACCTCAGACCGTGACGGGGCGCGAACCCTCGACCTGACGACTCAGAGTCGCGGACGCTACCGCTTGAGCCACGATGACTACTACTAAACCTCTCAAGTTAATTTTAGACATTTTGGCGCCTGTTTCAAAATTTGAACATTTTTTTTTATGGAAACTTTTAGCTTTGAAAGAGAACACTCAAAATACTTACGACCATCTGGAGATGGAGTGAAATATTGCCTGGCCTTTTAGACCAGATTATCAAGTTACTGATAACGATGTAGTCTCCGTGGCTAAATGGTAGCGTCTGCGACTCTGAGGCGGCTGGTCGAGGGTTCGCGCCCCGTCACGGACTGAGGTCAGTAAGGGCATACACCCAGGGTAACGATTACATCTGCCAAAACAAGTCCTTCGTAAGAAGGCAACCGTCCTAGCCCTTAGTAGAAAAGGGAGTTCGTGACGTAAAACCGAATCCATATCAAGTAAATTATAACAATCGCTTTATCGGGTGCTTTTGATGTAATTTCATGATGTAGTTGCATACTAAATAACACAACCCATCATTACCCTCGTGAATATCTTGAAAAACTGCAACCTAAGCAACCCTGCTGAAAGAGTAATGCAATTAGTCCTTGCGTGACTACCTCTTTTAAACTCCCACGCAGGAAGGGTCTAAGAAAAGCTCACTCAGTATTTGCCGAATGCAGATAAACACTGTATACATCGTGTGCAATAAAATGGTAACGATGTTTTTCTTAGAAACTCTTATTCGACGCGCAGAAACTTTATTTACCTCTGATAATGGAGGTGAGATGAGTCTGGGAGAGGAGCGAATGAAATCGCATTTTCGCGCCGTAATTTTCAAAAAACGTGTAAAAATTGCTACATGTTGAAAACACGTCTGGGAAGAAGTCGATCATTGTGTTTTCTTCTCTTCCATCGCTAGTTATGCCAATATTTGAGTTCTGGTTGTGTTTGTTGGTGGGTTTAAATGCGTGTTTGGATTATTGTGTGTGTATGCTTCGTTTAACCTCTCTGTCCCGTCAAGGTTAAATATGTTTGTGTCAAATAATCTCTATTTAGAAGAGAAGTGTGACAAGACAGTATATATTTTACAACTCTTTTTAAGCTCTCCCAAGGGAAGCTCCTTAATTCAGTGAATATCATCTTAATTTGGTCAGTGGAAAATTGTTATTTCTCCCCTCATGTAATTGTAATGTACACATAGGTTGTACGTATTTTCTAAGAATGCTCTACGTATTTTGTGTGCAGACTGAGAACGCTCATTTTTTAAAAGACAAATCGGCGAGTATGAGACCGGAATGTCATACCATATCTTTGCCAGAAATGAAATTAGGGGCATTGATTGATAATGTCTCCATTATGTTTATCATGCACTACTTCTCGGTTCGCAGATATTCTGCTGCAGTTTTCTCAATAACTTTTCCTGATGAAAGTAAAAGTAATATACTCTTTAAACCTTTTGTTTTCTCCGTTAAATGTATTTATACTTCCTTCACGCTTGCTAGGCATAGCAGGGCGAATTCTCCATCTCTCATTTGTTACATTCTGTTGGACGGTTTGAGGTTAGCATGGACATGCACTGTGGGCAACAATCACACCTGCCAAAACCATAGTCATTACGTCATGGGAAACCATGACGTAAATCTACCACATTAGGTCATGTGTACCTGGCCATCAAGCCGCACTTTATTTCACTACATCCACCTTGCCTGTACCCAACTGATTAGCCTACAGGTGTAGGCAATGGGAAACTCATCAGAGACAACTTGCCGTGAAGTGGAATATGTATATATTTTTCCTATTTCACCGAACATAAATGTTATATTGAAGCATATACAGTTTTGCTACTATATATATATATATATATATATATATATATATATATATATATATATATATATATATATATATATATATATATATATGAATCATTTTTTTTACCCCGCCCGGGACTCGAACCTAGGACTTATAATTACTAAGTCAAGGCGCTACCAACTAGTACAGTGGTAACGCGCTGGCTTCGCATTCACGAGGTCGAAAGATCGGTTCCTTTCCAAGACTGAGAGTTTAAACTGTTTACTGGCAGGAACTGCTGTGGTTGGACACCACAGTGGGGAGTTGGGGCTTGCCCTGGCTGACGAATACCCATTGTATTGAAATGGAAATAAAGTTTGTTTGTTTGTTTATAGCTTATATCTGCAATACTTAGGGATGAACGCATTCTATCTGAAGGCCACTATGTTCATATTACAGATTCCCCAACCTCACTTGTGGCTTCATTTTAGCATTTAATTCAATTCCCAATATCATTCGGGTCATACAATAACCAAGCAAGCACATTACATATGTGAAAACATGAATCATTTTTTACCCCGACCGGGACTCGAACCTAGGACTTATATATATATATATATATATATATATATATATATATATATATATATATATATATATATATAGATATATATATAGATATATATATATATATATATATATATATATATATATATATATATATATATATATATATATATATATATATATATATATATATATATATATATATATATATATATATATATATATATATATATATATATATATATATATAAATATATATATATATATATATATATATATATATATATATATATATATATATATATATATATATATATATATGGTGGAAAAAGTCCATTAAATAAATAAATAAATAAATGTATATATACATACATACATATACCTTGGCTGTTTCCCCCTTTAATTGGGGGGTAGCCGACATCAAAAAAGGAAAACAGTTTGGGGAGAAGTTATTCTCCCCTCTGCTCCCCTTCTTCTTTGACGTCTCACAGGAGGTTGGTACAAGGGGGGGGATTCCTAGTCCCCCCGCCCCGTCCACTTTTAGTCGCCTTTTACGACACGCAGGGAATACGGTGAGGCTATTCTTTGATATTGTGCCCGCCCCACAGGGCACAGCATATATATATATATATATATATATATATATATATATATATATATATATATATATATATATATATATATATATATATAAAGTACTTATTAATTTCGTGACCTTAACTGGCCACCTTTGAGAAGGTGGGCAGTAGGTCACGAAATCAATAAGTACTTTGTATATATATATATATATATATATATATATATATATATATATATATATATATATATATATATATATATATATATATTGTTGATTTATTTAATGGGCTTTTCTTACCATTTCAGACTGTATGTTAACAGTTCAGTGTAATTAATATATATATATATATATATATATATATATATATATATATATATATATATATATATATATATATATATATATATATATATATATATATATATATATATATATTATTTTATTTATTTTTGTTTTAATTTCCCTGGCATTAACTTCTTGCGAACGTCATTGAGTTTTTGTCGTTGATCAGCAATTTTCAATTGGAAGATTTCATAAAGCGATTTGAGATTATTATAAATATTAGTTTCTGTATTTTTATATAATTGTGAAAGGTCTCTATTTTAGAAGGCCTCTGCTACTTACAAAGCCTCATGATTTTTCAACATGTGTACTAAGGAGAGAGTATGATAATTTTTTTTATTTATTTTTGTAACAACCCAGGTTTTGTCAGGAGCTACATGTTATTACTTTGTATGCGCATGTTTGTTTGTATGTATATATATGTGTGTGTGTGTGTGAGAGAGAGAGAGAGAGAGAGTGTGTGTGTGTGTATGTATGTATGTATGTATATGTGTGTGTGAGAGATTGAGAGAAAAACAATGTAGTGAATATAAAAGGGAGTTTTCTCGACAATTACGCAATGACGTCTTCTGTATCAAAAGAACGCCCTTCTACTGCTAATAAAGATAGCGTTATTCATATATCTGATTCCTTGAAATAAGGATGTAGCGCAAGGCAAGGGAGGATTAGTTTTCTCAAAAGTTCCTATCTCTATTATCTAGATTATCGTTTGAGATGCTCGTTTCCTTTGTTGAATTATAGATTATGTCATGTTTTTTATCGCAATATGCCTTTGACAGTAATACGTAAGTTTGAGAACTTTTATTGGATTTTTTGATCAACTTGAGAAGACGCACCTAAACACCGTCAACCGAAGAAAACACGCCTCACAATTGACCAACTGGAGATAGAGCTACCTTAAGTCTAAGATAGGTTAGGTTATCTTCAGCTGGAGTACCCTCTCGAGTTGACAGCACTGAGGTGCGTTCTCTCCAGTTTATCCTGATTTTATTTATGGATGTGAGTCACCGTAGCTCAAGCGGTAGCGTCCGCGACTCTGAGGCGTCAGGTCGAGGGCTTGCGCCCCGTCACGGTCTGAAGTTAGCAAGGGCATGCACTCAGGGTAGCGATTACATATGCCAAAGCAAGTCCTTCGCAAGAAGGCAAACGTCCTAGCCCTTGGTAGAAAAGGGAGTCCATGACGTAAAACCGGAACATATATGCTCATTTTTCTCTAGTATTGGCTATGTAATATCTGTTTCGAATGTTTCTATTTTATATATTATTTAAACTTTTGCGACGAATATAATGTTTACAGGGATTAATCGTCATTTTTTAATATGAAATTGTGCAAATTCTAAGTACCCTTTTCTTAACCAAATTTACTTTGTGTATTGTTACTTTGGATATGTAGAATAGCATTTCTTGTATGGTACTTGTACATTCTGTAATGTTGGCAGGTACTTTTAATTCGTTTGTAGTGTAGAAAAATTTCCCCTCATTTAACATAATGAATATAGCTGGATTGGGTTAATTCTGAGAGAGCATGAATGGTTAGCAAGAAGAATGAAATCATTTGACAAAAGATATGAATTTCTAAAAGAACAGTTTCTCACAGCCAGTCATTGTAATATCAGTGACCAACTTCATTGAAATAAAATGTCATTATTCAGCATCCTGTATTATACTGTTTTATTGTTCTGTCAGTGTAGACTAAGAGTCTAGTCAGTGTTTCGTAATATCTAAGTAGCCAGAGCCACTTACATATTGTTTTTATTGTTATTGATATTATTGTTATCATTATTATTGTTATTATTATTATTATTATTATTATTATTATTATTATTATTATTATTATTATTTTAATTATGAGTAATGTATATATAAATATATATATATATATATATATATATATATATATATATATATATATATATATATATATATATATATATGGCAGTACAGGAGACTGGGAACCTCCTAGCCTTCGTATTTACCTCACTCTTAGCGTTATGGATGTGCTTTGACTCGGCCAAACCTTTATATGAGGGAGAATGGCAGCCACTGTATATCGAGAGATAGATTATTGTAGAATTCTCTTTATCAGTCATATCACTTGGAACCCAGTCGTATGATATTTTAAGCTAAGCGTTTTAATTGATACTACGAGAGATTATACATACATACATATACCTTGGCTGTTTCCCCCTTTAATTGGGGGGTAGCCGACATCAAAAAAGGAAAACAGTTTGGGGAGAAGTTATTCTCCCCTCTACTCCCCCTCTTCTTTGACGTCTCACAGGAGGTTGGTACAAGGGGGGGGGGATTCCTAGTCCCCCCGCCCCGTCCACTTTTAGTCGCCTTTTACGACACGCAGGGAATACGGTGAGGCTATTCTTTGATATTGTGCCCGTTCCACAGGGCACAGGATATATATATATATATATATATATATATATATATATATATATATATATATATATATATATATATATATATATATATACATATATGCACATACCTATACATATATATACATATACACACATATATATAGAAAAAAGTTTATATTCACTGCACCATACGTAATTGTATATTATTTTTTGAGACTTAATATTTATATTCTCAACTGCATCTTTACAAGGTAAGACCCAACCTTTGGTGGGTGGCCCATTCAAGAATCCACTGGGGGAACAAATCAATCTCAACTTAGTGCCGGTTCCAAGCCCAGATCACGGTAAACGTCGGTGCCAGGAAGAGCGCGCGGCCGTAAAATTAAGCTATACCAACACAAGCTCCAACAGGGTAGTGCAAACAGCGACCCAATAAAACATAGGGAAAATGCTGCTGGGATGGAAGTAGCAGCTCACATAGGAGGTCCATAGGTAAATAAATAAATAAAACAGTCTATTTATAATATATTAGCAAATTTATAAAAATCTATCAATATATAAGGCGTCTATTCAATATTAAGCTAATTGTCTTAATTTTGAAGCATATTTAAAAGCATTTACAAAAATATCAAGCAATGTTCATGAAAGAATGACATCCCCCCCAAAATATCAATAAATACTGTATATATTCAAGCCAAATTTACTGAAACTTCAATAAACATTATCATACATGACTAGACGTAACAAAACTATTATGCAAATTACACTTAAGAATGAATATACAGTACTTACGTTGTGTAGATGAGGTCACTGAAGGAAGACTCTTTAATTTGCAATCTTAGCAAAATTCACTCTTGCTTAAACCTGAAAAGTAACTGAAAAAGCAT
>JAXCGZ010023467.1:27500-30000 GCA_037179515.1 Halocaridina rubra
TGAAATGAAGGAAGGTAAATCGGAGGTGATGAGTTGCTTATTTGTAAGAAGAAATAGGGATATATTGGCCATGAGTGAAACAAAATTGAAACGGGAAGATGAGTGCAGTTTGGAAGTGTGGTAGGTCAAGGGCCGAATTCTTAAACAGTGTAAACCTTGGATACCATATTGTTAGTTAGCTATACACACACAAATGGATTTCATAAACGCATCTGACGCGGTTCCCTAGCCATACACAGAACCGCAATCACTATCACTCAACTACACATCTCATCTCTCCAAAACGGCCAATCCCCCTATTCCTCTTCCTCTTGCTACTCCAGACACTCTGCCAGATTTCTTAAACAGTGTAAACCTAGGATGCCATATTGTTAGTTAGCTAGACACACCCAAATGGATTTCATAAACGCATCTGACGTGGTTCTGTGTATGGCTAGGATCCCGTGCGGGATCCTAGCCATACACAGAACCGCGTCAGATGCGTTTATGACATCCATTTGTGTGTGTCTAGCCAACTAACAATATGGTAGCCTAGGTTTACACTGTTTAAGAAATCTGGCAAAGTGTCTGGAGTAGCAAGAGGAAGAGGAATAGGGGGCGTGGCCGTTTTGGAGAGTGATAAAATGCGTAATTGTGTGGTTCAGTCTCTCCAATCTAGTTCCACCCGAATCCTAACCACTATAAGGTTATTGATACAACATGCAAAACTGAGCTAATTAATCTTATTTATTATACTTGGGCCCGATGACAAGGGGAGGAACACTTGTCACCTTAAGTCATGGTAGTGAGACTTGATATAGTTACTTATAGTTACTGGAAAAACTGCTGTCTGTGAAAATAGAATACTTGGCTTCTGTGATTAGCTATTTATTCCTTTTATGGTTGTTTAGTTCATAGCAATCAATTCGCTTGAGAGATCTTTTTTACCATCTACATATTCCTTTCTGTTAGATGTATAGCTGTAGAAAATGGTGAAAACTTGATTGAAATCTTCAACAAGCTTTTGATTTGCATGTGGTATACAAGGTATGCAGTTCTATTCCGTGATAGGTACCAACCTTACTTAAATGAACACTTTTAATCACATTTCTTCTTCATGCTAGCAAGCTTTAGTAGTTGACCTGAACAGCTGAAAAATGGGTGCTACTTCTGCTTGTTAAAGGAAAAAATATCTGCTTTTCTAGGTTAGGTTAGGAAGTAGATTCATGACACGTAGATAAGCGGAAGTGACACCGACAAATGTATAAGTTATGATTTCATAATGTGTGCCTTCTCCATGTTAGATATATTTTTTTTTTATTTTTTTTTTTAGCAAATGTAGTTATTTAAAATATTGCTCTTGAGGTCGTAGTGACTGAAATTTATCCTCTTGGTTGTGCTTATTCACATCTGATACCATTTGAATCTCTCATGACATACATGCATTTCTCTCGAGGCGTATTGTGTCAGTGTCCTTAGAATTTTCTGTATGTGATGTAAGTCCTTTTGCTTTTGCAATTATATTTCCGATGATTGAGTCTTGTTTTCCAGTGGTCTGAACCATTTTGATTATTTGTGTTTAGATGCAAAGCCATTTAAAAATTTTGTTTAAGGTGTAATTACATGAATTGTCCTCGTCGTCAATAAAGTGACGTGGTGCTGTTTACCTCTTGGCAACTGCGAGTTCTGCCCTCTTAGAGGAAGTTTTTTAATGATATGGGTACCTCCCTTGGACGGTCTTAGGAGCAACATGCGTACAAAACGTGCAAAACAAAAATTGCAACCTAATGTATTACTAATAACAGGTGCAGCTACAGGCTTCATGTATTAGACTCGCTAATTGAGAAAGAGAGTAAATGTATTCCTCATAATGAAGCAACACTGAACATTCTAATTTTATAAAAGTGACTTAATTATCACTCAAGAACCAGGTAATCATTAGATACATAATCACGTCATTACACTCAATTGCAATTGACTGCATTCAGCCCGAGAACATATTAGCATTTTGGAGAAAACGAGCGAGTTCTTAGAAACTGAATGTAGTTTTTTCTCATAAAATGTTTCGATTTTATTTTCTCCAAGATCATTTACATTCATCCCTGCATTTTGATTGTAAATTTTTTTCGCAAGAATACGGAAATTGTACATATCAGTCCCTGCGATGTAAATAAAGCAGGCGATAATATTATATATATATATATATATCGCTAGATATATAGGATATATATGTATATATATATATGTATATCTATCTATGTATATATATATAGCAGGAGATATATGTATATATATATATATATATATATATATATATATATATATATATATATATATATATATATATATATATATATATATATATATATATATATATATATATATATATATATATTCTTTATCTTTTTTTATATATCGTAGAGACTGCACATACTTTTCTACCTCTCTCTCTCTCTCTCTCTCTCTCTCTCTCTCTCTCTCTCTCTCTCTCTCTCTCTCTCTCTCTCTCTCTCTCTCTCTC
>JAXCGZ010023467.1:37500-39202 GCA_037179515.1 Halocaridina rubra
ATGTAGCTTTGGGTACTTAGAGCCACCTGACATGTATTCATGATAATGATAATAATAAACCTTTATTTCCATTATACAATGGGTATTCGTCAGCCGGGGCAAGACCCAACCCCCCACTGTGGTGCCCAACCACAGCAGTAACCTGCCAGTAAACAGCTTAAACTCTCGGTCTTGGACGGGAACCGATCTCTCGACCTCGTGAATGCGAAGCCTACGCTTTACCAATGTACTATTCGGAATCTATCGTTCTCTTAGTGCTGTCTGTCTTGTAAATGATCTTTGTATTTCTTTTGTAAAAAGGTGGGCGGAGTAAATGTTCATTTTCCACATTTTGCTCACGTAAAACAGCCCTAATCTCTTTACTCCCCGACTCTTGGCCAGTTTATTTTTTATTTGTGTGAAGGAGAGACAGACATATATACGGATAAATAGATAGATGTTTGTGTGTGTGTGTGTGTGTGTGTGTGTGTGTATGTGTGTGAGAGAGAGAGAGAGAGAGAGAAGAGAGAGAGAGAGAGAGAGAGAGGAGAGAGAGAGAGAGAGAGAGAGAGAGAGAGAGAGAGAGAGAGAGAGAGAGAGAGAGAGAGAGAGAGAGAGAGAGTATATCCATGATGACTATATTAGCGAGGTTGTAGAATAAGTGGGCGTTTTTTCATTCTTTTTCTACTTGATGTATTCCATGCATACACTTGGAAGAATAGACCCATTAAGTGGTTACTAATACATACCGAATAGTGAAGGATGAGTTTCATTCATTATGCAAAATTTCAAGAAATCGTAAGAATTTTGTTGAATTGTGATGAATGGCAATTGAAGACCAAAATGTTCTGTCTCATTTCCGTTTTTGCGTGAATAGTTCTTTGAGAACATCATTCCTAGCTTTTCTTTGCATATATCTTTTCATGAAGGCAGTGGCTAAGGAGATTTGTCACATAATGAAGAATATTTTATTCAACATATAAGCTAATTATTATGTTTTTGCTTTGGTATTTGAGGTCTGTATTGCCTCGTTATGTGTTTATTTTTGGTAACCGCAAAGCAGACGCGTTTTCTTTCAACATTTGTGAATTGACTAGCACTATTATTTTCATGAAACTCTGTGAATTAATAGTTTAAAAAATATATTAGAAAAAAATTTCCAACACAGAAATATCAGTAACAATATCAATACTTGACCAGCCAGAGAAACAGTGAGGAGATTGAAGTCATGATTGTATTTGGAAATGTTGTCGCTATTGTTTGAAGCATGTAACGGGAATAGAATATCCATAAGACTCAAAATGTTAAGGTCTGTAAAATAATATTTTTAAAATGAACAGAAGCTTCAAAGTGTTCACACATAAATCCACCTCTGCAGCTTTCTGGAGTGGTTAAAAAATGCACTTTTATACAAGGTTAATTCCCTCTTCCGTAATGTATTCAAACAAATAAACAAACATTTATTTCCATTTTTGTACAATGGTTATTCTTTTAAAAATAAAAATAACTTATAAGTAGACATGTAATTGAACTAATAAGTAAGAGGGTAATATATACAGTTAAGTTAAATGTAGCTTTCCTAGAATATAATAATGATGTAATAAAAATGTTAACAATAATGTTAATAATATAGTAATAATAATGCTAAATACAGTATCGTTATTCTCGGCATCATTACCATTCAGGCATTTATCTCATATTATTATGAGATTAGACACTCATT
>JAXCGZ010023468.1:0-2500 GCA_037179515.1 Halocaridina rubra
CGTAGGGAAACAAGGAGGTGGTATTCTTATATTTCGCCTGTAGTGAGACAAAATAAACTGCAGTTTGGAAGGGAAGCCCAGAACCCTCGTTCCGCCCCATTCAGTCGACTTTTACGACTTTAAAACAAACGCAAACGGTACTCTTGGCCGCAACTCCATGAGATGGAAAATCAGCAAAAGAATCTGGAGAGAGAGAGAGAGAGAGAGAGAGAGAGAGAGAGAGAGAGAGAGAGAGAGAGAGAGAGAGAGAGAGAGAGAGAGAGAGAGAGAGAGTGTACAAACTTTTGACGACACTCATTTCCTCACATGGATGATGTAAATATGAAAATATTACATATCAAAAACTCTAGACAAATGCGATTAGAGGATTCGCAAAACTGTGGTAATTTTGTATAAACGCAAAATATAAATACTTAATTCTATATAAACGCAAAATATAACTACTTGAACAAATAAAACACTTAATCCAGGTGTACGTTTGAAAAAACACACAATATGGATATAAAAAAAAAATCGTGGCATTTTTTTTTTATTTTAAACGCGAAATACAGGGTGGTACATAACCTTTTGCAAGGGGGGGGGGCTAATAAGCAAAACTTGCATTGTTCATATACTATAGAGTAAATTTGATGTTTATTGCAAAAATATAATTACAAAATCTGCTAACGGATTCTTGGAATTTTTTTTCGATCGAACTGAATGGCCTGGAAATGCATCGGACCTCGACCCTGCTGAACACATTGGAGTATTTCTGTAAGACAGAGTGGAGGCTAAGATGATAAAAGAACGTGACATTGATCGGTATTGAAAAGACAACCTTGTGAGACATCAGCAAGATGAGTTTGAGGATCTGGAGTTCAACACTAGTCCCTTCAAAGTTATTGCTAGGAGCATAAGCCTCAAGACTACAGGCTGCGCAAAAATCACAGCCTGTATAATCTGTTCCGTACCATTACTCATTGTTCTTACACCCTACAGTATATGTATCACATAAAAAAACAAATCAATTAACCCTGGTACCTTTGGAAAAACACCAAATATAAAGACCTCAAATATTAAAAGACATAGGCCCGATTTCTTAAACTGTGTAAAGTTAGGATACCATATTGTTAGTTAGCTAGACATACAAATGGATTTCATAAACGCACCTGACGCGGTTCTGTGTATGGCTAGGATCCCGTACGGGATCCTAGCCATACAAAGAACCACGTCAGATGCGTTTATGAAATCCGTTTGTGTGTGTCTAGCTAACTAACAATATGGTATCCTAGGTTTACACTGTTTAAGAAATTGGGCCATAGACCCCACCCTTAACACTTCCTTTAATTAATGAAGTAACCATGAGGCACACCCATGTATAAGGGCGGTGATTTTTATGGTTGGAGGACTGAGGAATGAAAGTCTCTCTCTCTCCCTCTCTCTCTCAATTATATCCCAAATGAACATAACATGGGGCCAAGAAAAGTCAATTTGGCTAATGAAATAATCTACATAACTTGTCCATTTTCATGATTAAGTAACAAGAGCAACAGCCGCAGTAGGAAGTAGCAGTATCAATTAGGAGGGGAGATTATGCAGTGAAACAACCACTACAGCTACTACCAACAGTATTACTACGTTCTTTAAAGCATTAAAAAAAACGGAGGGATCCATCATCATCATCCAAGCTCGAAAAGGTTGCCGGTATGGCTACCAGTTTTTCAAAGTTTTCTGAATGTGAAACAAAGCGAACAACCTCAAGAGCATAAAATTTTTATCGACCCTTTTTTTCTTATCTAACTTTTATATCAATCTTATTTTCAATTCTATTACTACTCCAGTTGCTTGTACATTTTCATACTACTACTACTATTACTACCACTATCTACCTAGTATGAGCCCAAATAGAGACACTACTGACGATGATCATGCTATGGGCACGCCCTAAGGGATGAATCGTGTGTAGAAGTGATGATGAACTCAAGGATATAACTGTTAAGACATTGAAGGAGGTCAGCAAAGATGATGCAGCTGAGATTCCCCTTCAGACACTTACTGGAGAAGTAATGTAGCACAAGACAGTTGAAATGTCTTACAAAACATATATATTTTTTTATGTGTGACACCGGGAGAGGCAGAAACTGCCCTCATCAATAAAGGCCCGGGCATGAGAAAATACCAAGACGAAGGAAAAGAAAAAGGTTAAGGATAAGGCAGAGATGAGGTAATGTTAACAACAGGATAAAAGGGCTCTGGACAAGAGGCCAGAAAGCTTTTTGATATAATTTTTTTTACACATTGGCACAGAGTCATTACCAATAAGGACTTAAAGCATGTGTCGTGTGACTATTATCCCACCGGATGACACCAAATGTCGTGGTGTAATCTCACTAGTTATCAACAGTGTCGTGGGATTACTATTTCACACGAGGGGTATAAATATGGTAGCGTGGTTTGTGTAAAGCCTCTTCTTTATATGTATTTATTTCTATGTTAACAATAATCCTCAGAGCTCCCATTA
>JAXCGZ010023468.1:7500-17500 GCA_037179515.1 Halocaridina rubra
TCGTTATCATCTTTAATTGCATTTATTTTCATTATCATTTTCCATCTTTCGTCCTTTTCTTCTTCATTACCATTTTTCATATTTCTTTCATCTTTATCAGCTTATATATCTCTTCGTTATTAATTTTTTTCCTTATCGCCTTCCATCTTTATTACCATCTTTCATGTTATCCTCAATTACCTTTCATAATTTTCTTTATCAGTACAATCTTTCGTCGCCATTGTCACTTTCATAATTATCATCTTTTCCTTCTAAATAATTAATATTTCTTTTTTATAATCTCATTATTCCTCTCTTTCGTTTGAGGGGAGAGGAAGAAAAGGAAGAGGAGGCGAGGAGAGGAAGAAAAGGAAGAGGAGGCGAGAAGAGGAAGAAAAGGAAGAGGAAGTGAGGAGAGGAAGAAAAGGAAGAGGAGGCGAGGAGAGGAAGAAAAGGAAGAGGAGGCGAGGACAGGAAGAAAAGGAAGAGGAGGCGAGGACAGGAAGAAAAGGAAGAGGAGGCGAGGACAGGAAGAAAAGGAAGAGGAGGCGAGGAGAGGAAGAAAAGGAAGAGGAGGCGAGGAGAGGAAGAAAAGAAAGAGGAGGCGAGGAGAGGAAGAAAAGGAAGAGGAGGCGAGGAGAGGAAGAAAAGGAAGAGGAGGCGAGGACAGGAAGAAAAGGAAGAGGAGGCGAGGACAGGAAGAAAAGGAAGAGGAGGCGAGGAGAGGAAGGAAAGGAAGAGGAGGCGAGGACAGGAAGAAAAGGAAGAGGAGGCGAGGACAGGAAGAAAAGAAAGAGGAGGCGAGGACAGGAAGAAAAGGAAGAGGAGGCGAGGAGAGGAAGAAAAGGAAGAGGAGGCGAGGACAGGAAGAAAAGGAAGAGGAGGCGAGGACAGGAAGAAAAGGAAGAGGAGGCGAGGACAGGAAGAAAAGGAAGAGGAGAGGAAGAAAAGGAAGAGGAGGCGAGGAGAGGAAGAAAAGGAAGAGGAGGTGAGGACAGGAAGAAAAGGAAGAGGAGGCGAGGACAGGAAGAAAAGGAAGAGGAGGCGAGGAGAGGAAGAAAAGGAAGAGGAGAGGAAGAAAAGGAAGAGGAGGCGAGGACAGGAAGAAAAGGAAGAGGAGGCGAGGAGAGGAAGAAAAGGAAGAGGAGGCGAGGAGAGGAAGAAAAGGAAGAGGAGGCGAGGAGAGGAAGAAAAGAAAGAGGAGGCGAGGACAGGAAGAAAAGGAAGAGGAGGCGAGGAGAGGAAGAAAAGGAAGAGGAGGCGAGGACAAGAAGAAAAGGAAGAGGAGGCGAGGAGAGGAAGAAAAGGAAGAGGAGGCGAGGAGAGGAAGAAAAGGAAGAGGAGGCGAGGACAGGAAGAAAAGGAAGAGGAGGCGAGGAGAGGAAGAAAAGGAAGAGGAGGCGAGGAGAGGAAGAAAAGGAAGAGGAGGCGAGGACAGGAAGAAAAGGAAGAGGAGGCGAGGACAGGAAGAAAAGGAAGAGGAGGCGAGGACAGGAAATACGAAAATATAAGAGAACGGAAATCAACAAAGGAAATACGATGAATGAAAGGACTAAAACTGGCAACGAAACAAGGAAACAAAAACAAAGTAAAGAAGGGAATGAGGAAATCCTTAATAAATATATAAATAAACAAACAAAAATAAATATATAAATAAATAATAAATAAATAAAGGAAATAAAAATGAGATAGTTATATAAACCCAGAAAATAAAAAAATAAAAAGAACAATAACAATACTACAACTACTACTACCACTACTACTACTACTACTACTACTACTATTACTACTACTACTACTTCTACTCTGCTGCTACAAAAGCCACAATCCACCTTAAAAGGGGAGTGGTTGAATCAAAGCAAAAATATAATAAAGATTTAAAGAAAATGCAAAGAAGTAGATGCAATATCCCTCATTCCGCCCCATTTAGTAGACTTTTGGGACATGCAGTGGAACACGGGGTGGGTATTCTTGCTCCCCCTAAGAGATTTTATATATATATATATATATATATATATATATATATATATATATATATATATATATATATATATAAATAGATAGATAGATAGATAGATAAGGGCACATTCTATCTATAAATAAATATGATGGTAATGATATACAAAACACGTACTTTATTTAAATACTAATATTCATATTACAGCCTCATATTATGAAAGCTTATTAATATGGAAACCATATGCAGTATACGATATGATTTGAGAGTGAGAGAGAGAGAGAGAGAGAGAGAGAGAGAGAGAGAGAGAGAGAGAGAGAGAGAGAGAGAGAGAGAGAGAGAGAGAGAGAGAGAGAGAGAGAGAGAGAGAGAGAGAGAGAGAATGGAATTAATTAGCTACGTACAGCATCACAGAATCAAATAACGATGATGGTGAAATCTATGAATATTGCAAAGTCCCCCCCATAATGGGGGAGGTTAAATCAGTGCTACAGAGAAAGAACAGTGATAGATTTTTCGGCCAATTGTACATATATCATGAACGTAATATATGTACGAGTACTAGCATACTTGAGAATGTGTGTACACATGTACATGAGTACACAAAACTTTGTTGCTATACGTACAAACAGCTTATATGAAAAGCGAATATATGGGCAGAGTCAAAGCAAAACGCTGACTCTTTGGGGGAAGAAAAATATAAAGGAAGGGGTTCCTAATTCCATTGCTCTGCCTCAGTTAGTCGACTTTTACGACACCCAGGGGAATAAAGGCAGTATGCATTATATATATATATATATATATATATATATATATATATATATATATATATATATATATATATATATATATATTTCTTTCAATTTCCTCCCGTAGCCATTTACATTATATATATATATATATATATATATATATAATATATATATATATATATATATATATATATATATATATATATATATAAAACACACTTATTACTTTGAAATAATAAAGGAAAGAAAAGACAAACGCTGATTACATGAACACACAAACTTACTAGAACGAATTAACGTTAAGAATAATATATAAATAATAATATTGCTATTCGGCTAAAAACTTCCACTGGGTATTCTTGAAAACAAAAACTATTTACATATAAAAAAAACTATATATATTTACATAGAATTTATTACAATTAATTGGCTTGTAGAAAACTTTTTTTTTTTTTTTTTTTTTAAAGGTGATTCGAGGCAACTTTTATAAGTTGTTTGACAATGAATTCCATAACTTAGCTCCCCTGACACGTGGAGTCCTGTCCACGTGGACAGTGGTTGCCTTATTGTCTCGTGTCTTTGACTATCACATCTCTTAAGGGGGGTTTACACGGTCAAACGGTTCGTCGAACGGGGTATTTGGTTGTCGAACACGGAACGTGTTCAACAACCAAATACCCCGTTCACACGTTCGAACATCACTTCAAACACTTGTCTGTCGAACCGCGTTCGACGAACCGTCTGAGCGTATTCGACAACCAAATACCCCGTTCACACGTTCGAACATCACTGCAAACACTTGTCTGTCGAACCGCGTTCGACGAACCGTTTGACCGTGTAAACCCCCCTTTACTCTTTACAGACATAATATCCACCTAGGCAGGTAATTATTTATATTTTTATGCAAAAAAGCTCATAATTTAATTGTTAATTTAACTTTAACCCATTCATATCCTTAACAGAAGGAGTAGTTCTGTAATATTCTCTTCCGCTACCATCAGCCACTATGGGAGCATGTCCAATTTTTTAAAAAAATTTTTATTAGTTTTGTTACATGGTCCCCAAAGAACAGCGCAAAAGGAAAAAATGATTAAAATCAAGGTTTTATCTATAAAATAAATAAACATACAAATAATTATATAAAACATAAATCTATTAAACAAACGAATACAAAAATAAAATAAACACGTAGTGACGTCAGTACATCAAGAGTCTACTTAGCCATCCATCCATTGCTTAATCATGTGTGCAGCTCGCTCTCTCTCTCTCTCTCTCTCTCTCTCTCTCTCTCTCTCTCTCTCTCTCTCTCTCTCTCTCTCTCTCTCAGACGAATCTCATTTCATTGTAATTCTCACTTATGTAATGTATCACATACTCATTTAGATGAATCTCTCTCTCTCTCTCTCTCTCTCTCTCTCTCTCTCATTCACTCACACACGCTCATGTAGTCAGAATCTCTTTTCTCTCGAAGCCTCAATGAAGTCTTTTCATACGATCTCTCTTCACTTTTCAATACACTTCGTTATCAGAAAGAGAGATGGATAGATAGATAGACAGATAGATAGACAGATAGATAGATAAATAAAGAGAGAGGGAAATACAAGTTTTAATATGATGTTTAAACTAAATATGTATGACATGCAATTCAATGTTTCATTCCATTTGCATTACATGTGCGTGTTTATGAGCAAGGTAGATAGATATATAGATATATAGATATATAGCTATATAGATAGATAGATAGCTGGAAAGATAGACACACTGGTTAGATAGACGAAGAGACAAATAGACAGAATTAGAGATATAGATTTAGAATGTGGGGACATGAGAGAATGCGTGTATAAGAGGAAATATGACAAAAATAAGTAGATTGATAGAGAGAATATGTATGTGTGTGTGCGCGCGCGCGCGCGCGCGCGAGAGAGAGAGAGAGAGAGAGAGAGAGAGAGAGAGAGAGAGAGAGAGAGAATCAGTCAAATCTCTTCATAAAATTCACGTTCTCAAAGACACGCAATTCAACTCATTTCTCCAATGAAGTCTCTTGAGTTTTTGTCAAAAGACCTCGTATGCCAAAGTGGTCATCAATCACCGAGTGAGAAATTGTTGGACTAAAACTTGCTATTGAACATGTTCTCAGTGCTAGGAGAAATGCTATCCTATTCTGTGACTCACAGAGTCCGCTTCTGTCATTGAGATCATTGAAGAGCTCCTACAAAACTCATGTGACTGCAATTCAAGAGGCTCTTATGAGTTGCGCAAAACTTAAACTCCAAGTTAAGTTTTCATGGGTACCCTCCCATGCTGGGATAGTAGGTAATGAATAAGCTGACAGGTTTGCAATTTAACTTAAATGATAGCACTCAACAAAGGCTATTGAAAACTATTGTTACAAATATTACTTAATAAATAATCGCAGAGTGCTCTTCTACCATCAATACATGTAAACCATACTATATTACTCTTAATTAATAATCGCAGAGTGCTCTGCTGCCATCAATCAATTGTTACACTATAATTTATTCTTAATTGTTATGATATATAAAATGAATTGCAAATTCTATTAATATTTGATTTATACATGACCAAATATAGATTGTAATGTTTAACAACTGCAATATCAGTGGGCGTGCCCATGTCCCCATGTACAGTTATTTGAATAAAAAAAAAAACAACTCGATATCAAGTCACGATTTTTGTTGTGCTTCTAATGACATTTTTGAAGTTTCAAATGACGTAGCAAAATAATTCTATAGCTAGATTTCAGAGTATTAAATGATCATTACTAAGTATTTTCATTACTTCTATATTTGCATAGAATTTAAATAAAAGTATTTATGCTAATTCCTATTATTGCGCGCGCGCGCGCATATATATATATATATATATATATATATATATATATATATATATATATATATATATATATATATATATATATATATATATAGATAGATAGATAGATAGAAAGATAAATAGATAGATAGATAAGCATATTAATGGATAAAATATTTTTATATCAGAATATAGACGTACTTATGCACACGAAGGGGAGCTGTATATTTGAATGCTTATAACACTGAACCTACCTTACAATGAATCTCTATCTCTCTCTCTCTCATTCACTTACACACATACACGCACATGCGAGCGCTCATTAAAGTCATGTGATGCCCTAAGAAACCTTACTCCGAATTCCAACATCTAATTATATCAAGAAAAAACGCAGTAACTTCATCATTTTATATAAGTTTGCTTAAAAGATACCACAAAAATAAGACCATCATCATCATCATTATTTTTACTATTATTATTATCACTATTATTATTATTATTATTATTATTATTATTATTATCATTATTATTATTAATGTTGTTTTTGTAGTTATTATTATTATTATTATTATTATTATTATTATAATAATTATTATTGTCATTTTTGTCAGTATTATTATTATTAAAATATTAACATGACCTATCCTGAGGAGGAGGAAGATAGAATTCGACATTAGTATTCTGTGTCTACTGCATGATGTGGGAGTTAAGAATTATCCTTGTTAGCGGGTGAGAATTCCAAATTCTTATTCTCTGTAAATCGTAGGATATGACTTACGAGAAATCTTTGAAAATAGGCTAAATGGAATCCTAAGCTTTTATTCCCAGTGCAATGTAGGTGGCCGTCGTGGCTGGGTGTTAGTTCACGACTTTGATTCGTCAGGTCGTCGGTTCGAGACTCGCCACGGTCTGATGTTAGAAAAGTTACCTACCAAACTCTTTTGCAAGAAGGCACCGTCCGAGCCCTTAATAGAAAAGGGAGTCCGTGACGTAAAACAGGATCAGTCATTGTGTATTATAGAATGCATATGGCAAGAAATCACAGTATTCTGTGATGTCTTAAGGGGGGTTTACACGGTCAAACGGTTCGTCGAACGCGGTTCGACAGACAAGTGTTTGAAGTGATGTTCGACAACCAAATACCCCGTTCACACGTTCGAACTTCACTTCAAACACTTGTCTGTCGAACCGCGTTCGACGAACCGTTTGACCGTATAAACCCCCCTTACGACATCACAGAATCACTAGCCATGGCTGCGAAAGTGTGCCAATTTGGTATTCTATTTGAAACAGAATGGCACTTATGAGAAATCCCTGTAAGTGGAAGGGAATTCATACTAGTCAGGCATTCTGTGTGACTTGCAGAATGCGATTTCCAAGAAATCTGATCATTAGGCAACAAAGAATTCCAACCTAATATTCTTTGAGTTTATACAATGCGACTTATTAGAAATTCCAGTCATTGGGTAAAAATAATTCCAATTTGGTATTCTCGGTGAATCATAGAATGTGACTAACGGGAGAATGTATTCCAAACTGGTATTCTGTGTGGCTTGCAAATAGACGAGTTACGAGAAATCTGAGTATTAGGTGCAAAAGAATTCCAACTCTACACACACACACACACACACACACACACACACACACACACATATATATATATATATATATATATATATATATATATATATGAAATCCGGCAAACCTTTATGGATTCGGTTTTACGTCACGAACTCCCTTTTCTACTAAGGGCTAGGACGGTTGCCTTCTTACAAAGGACTTGTTTTGGCAGATGTAATCATTACCCTGAGTGTATGCCCTTACTAACCTCAGTCCGTGACTGAGGTTAGTAAGGGCATGCACTCAGGGTAACGATTACATCTGCCAAAACAAGTCCTTCGTAAGAAGGCAACCGTCCTAGCCCTTAGTAGAATAGGGAGTTCGTGACGTAAAACCGAATCCATAAAGGTTTGCCGGAGTTCCTATATGTGTGTGTGTGTGTAGAGTTGGAATTCTTTTGCAAACCTTCAGAGACACAATTATAATGTGCAACGCTAATTACCTCACAATTAGTCCACATTCAAATGGGGATGGGCACGAACATGACAGAGCTGGGGAATTAGGGTTGAATGCCCTTCACAACGCCCCGCGAATGGAACGCACCAGGGTTAGTTATTTCCCACCTTGTGTACTCTGCCAATGAGCTACCGCGGCCATCAAGAATAGAAATATGAGAACTTATTAAAAGTAATTGTAATTATATTCTAATTATATTATAAATAAACTTAGTCAAGTTATAATAATTGCGAAAATATATAAAGAAAAATTGTGATCAATATAATTATGAAGACTGTACTTAACTAATCATTATATGAGCGCGCGTGCGCGTGTATATATATATATATATATATATATATATATATATATATATATATATATATATATATATATATATATATATATGAGAGCGAGAGAGAGAGAGAGAGAGAGAGAGATTGAATGAATGAATGATGCTAAATTTATAGCGTCTGTTGATAGCGGTAGCTATAGAAACAGCGACAATTGTTAATATTTAGGTTAAATGAAAACTTTACTATAAATTCCAAGGATACATTCACATACATTAATTTCAACATGCATACATACGTACATACGTACGCACGATATTCACATGTACAAAAAATGACAAAATTTATAAATAATAATTATAGGGAGGTCATGAACGATTGGGACCTTAATTTTATCAGCGGTTAGGTTAGGTTAGGTTAGAATCTGAGCATAGCCTTTATCAACAGCCACCAACTGAAGATTACGAACCTCAACTTTACCTCAGCTGAAGAATTAGGACCAATACAAATTTCGGGTCAAAATTCTTCATGAGCTCAAATAATAGACATTCAGGTGGGGGGGGGGTAAGCTGAAGGGAGATGTTACGGATGGGGGGTTAGGCAGAGAGGAGATGCTGTAGTGGGTAGATATGCGTGGGAAGGATATTTGTGGAAAGGATTGGTGAAAGCACCAAGCCACTGGTGGGGACTGGGAAAAGAGATCTCCAATTTCTGTTGTGGAATTACAGACTTCTGGTACTGTATCTAATATCCATCACCACTGGTGGGAGCTGGGGGAAGGGGGGAAGAAATCTCCAATTTCTGTTGTAAAATTACAAACTTCTGCTACTATATTTGATATACTTCAACAACTCAACCCTGTCTCCCTTTTCATCAAATTATGGGGAAAGAGAGGAGGGAAGGAGGGAAAGGGAGGAGAAGGGGGAATGGGAAAGGGAGGAGAAAAGGGAATGGGAAAGAGGAGAGGTGGGGATGGGAAAGGGAGGAGAAGGGGGAATGGGAAAGGGACGAGAAAAGGGAATGGGAAAGGGAGGAGAGGGGGGAATGGGAAAGGGAGGAGAAGGGGGAATGGGAAAGGGAGGAGAAAAGGGAATGGGAAAGGGAGGAGAAAAGGGAATGGGAAAGGGAGGAGGGGGAATGGGAAAGGGAGGAGAGGGGGGAATGGGAAAGGGAGGAGAGGGGGTAATGGGAAAGGGAGGAGGAATGGGAAAGGGAGGAGGGGGGAATGGGAAAGGGAGGAGAAGGGGGGATGGGAAAGGGAGAAGGGGGGAATGGGAAAGGGAGGAGAAGGGGGAATGAGAAAGGGAGGATAGGGGGAATGGGAAAGGTAGGAGAAGGGGGAATGGGAAAGGGAGGAGAGGGGGAATGGGAAAGGGAAGAGAGGGGGGAATGGGAAAGGGAGGAGAAGGGGGAATGGGAATGGGAAAGGGAGGAGAAGGGGGAATGGGAAAGGCAGGAGAGGAGGGAATGGGAAAGGGAGAAGGGGGGAATGGGAAAGGGAGGAGAAGGGGGGAATGGGAAAGGGAGAAGGGGGAATGGGAAAGGGAAGTGAAGGGGGAATGGGAAAGGGAGGAGAAGGGGGAATGAGAAAGGGAGGAGAAGGGGGGATGGGAAAGGGAGAAGGGGGAATGGGAAAGGGAGGAGAAGGGGGAATGGGAAAGGGAGGAGAGGGGGAATGGGAAAGGGAGAGGGGGAATGGGAAAGGGAGGAGAAAGGGGAATGGGAAAGGGAGGAGAAGAGGGGATGGGAAAGGGAGGAGAAGGGGGACTGGGAAAGGGAGGAGAGGGGGGAACGGGAAAGGGAGGAGAGGGGGGAACGGGAAAGGGAGGAGAGGGGGGAACGGGAAAGGGAGAAGGGGGGAATGGGAAAGGGAGGAGAAGGGGGAATGGGAAAGGGAGGAGAAGGGGGAATGGGAAAGGGAGGAGAAGGGGGAATGGGAAAGGCAGGAGAAGGGGGAATGGGAAAGGCAGGAGAGGGGGGGAATGGGAAAGGCAGGAGAGGGGGGGAATGGGAAAGGCAGGAGAGGGGGAATGGGAAAGGGAGAAGGGGGAATGGAAAGGGAGAAGGGGGAATGGGAAAGGGAGGAGAAGGGGGAATGGGAAAGGGAGAAGGGGGAATGGGAAAGGGAGGAT
>JAXCGZ010023468.1:22500-39169 GCA_037179515.1 Halocaridina rubra
CAATTTACGTGTTATTGTTTTTTTTATTTATTCTATATTGCTCTGTTTATCGCATCTCTCCCGTGTTCTTATTAGCTAAGTTTATTTTTTCTCTCCTAGATTTACGGTTTCATACTGACATTCCTCGTTTCAAAAAGTTTTTTTTTATTTAATCTTATTTTCTTAGGTTTTCGTTCACATACATTGGTTTCATATTTTAACGTATGTTTTCGTTCACTTTTATTTTTCTTGCTCTGGTCAACTTCGTTTCATTGCCGTTGTTTTCATTCTTCGAGAAGAAAAAACGAAAATAAGAAAATTGAAAGAAAAAAAATGGCATTAATATCTAGATATTACAATCATTTTCTTATGAGTGACACAGGGACAGGGCAGAGAATATTGCCCTCATCGGACCCGGGCACCAAGAAAACGAGAAAGTAGAGAGTAACAGAGACAGGGAGTTTTGTGATTTGTTAGATGTGAAAGGATAGTAAGAGACGTCTAATGAATACGTCAGAATACTCGAAGCAGACGTAGGAGCAAAAAAAAAAACCAATTTTAATATATATATATATATATATATATATATATATATATATATATATATATATATATATATATATATACCCTCTGAAGGAGGGGGTCTAAAATATTTCCTCCGTGGTCCCCTGCGTGTAGTATGAGTTAAATAAATAGGGCGGAGCGAAGGGACTGGGAATCCCGTCCTCTGTATTTTCTTTTCGCATAGATTCAGAATATTTTGCCCTGACTCAACCACTCCCCTCATAAGAGGAAAATGGCTCAATATATATATATATATATATATATATATATATATATATATATATATATATATATATATATATATATATATATATATATATATATATGTGTGTGATAGGGAAAGACCAATTAAAGAAAAAGGAAAAATATATAAAGTACTTATCAATTTCGTGAGCCAATATGATCACCTTCTCGAAATATTTTCAGAAGGTGACCAGATTAGGTCACGAAATTAATAAGTACTTCATATATTTTGTTCCCATTGTTTTCTTTAATGGATTTTTCCGATCATTTTATACTGTACTGGAGCAGTTGCTTTACACACAAACACACACACACATATATATATATATATATATATATATATATATATATATATATATATATATATATATATATATATATATATATATATATATATATATATATATATATACAAACAAAAAATGACGCTATCTCCCTAGTAAGAGAGAGCAGGCTGGCAGAGTCAAAGCATACACATTTACTAGACACCAATACAACTAAATCACTAAGAATACAAACTTTGTTTACAAGTGCCAATATTATGAGACAGAAATGTCGTAGTCAATTTACGATCATTTATATTAAAAAAAAAAGCCTCTTTTTGAGATGTGCGACTGCATTAAAAAAAAAAAAAACACTGGAAATTTTGCAAAGGAATACTATATTCATTACATGTGTAATTTGCGATTTCTGGCAAGTGTACAAATACTCAGCTTAAAAAGTTACGTAAATCAAAACTTTTATTGATCTTATTTCTTTCAATCGTGACATGAGGGTGTATGTAACAGTAAAAATAAGAATACAAACATTTTCATGTCATGCGGCTCACACACACACACACACACACACACACACACACACACACACATATATATATATATATATATATATATATATATATATATATATATATATATATATAATATATATATATATATACTAAGTATATATATACATACATTATGTGTGCATACACAAGGACACACATATGTGTGTATAAGTGCATACATACATACACTTGGAATAGTACATTCCTAGCATACATACACACAAGCATGGGAGTATATGCATACAGATGGAACACATGCAATACAAGCATACATACATACATAATTCGGACATACGAGAGGTAACGAGTTTTATTCCTCACGTATTTCAATGGTTTTGCTTCATTTTTACGGCCGGGAGCCATTCATGACACCAACTCTCTCTCTCTCTCCACTGCTTTGGGCTTGTGACCGTCACCGAATTAAAAACGATTGTTCTCCCAGTAATTTCACTATAAATCCTTTATAATATAATGGTTTAAGGCTCATATATTTACGAGCGGATGCCAATACTCTTCTCCCATGATCCCGGCTTGGGAACGTTACCCCGTTGAGCTGGCTTCCTCCCCCGGTTCCAGTGTTATTTAATTAATAAATTTCCATGAGGTTTTCATCATTACGACATCCAATAACTCATAAATTAAACAAGTTATAAATGTAACAAAATGAAGTATAAATGAAATGAAGTTAACGGCTCCTCGTGACAATAAAATGGGATTGCGTCATGTGCAAAAGTAATTATTAAGTCACGCAAATGGGAAGACAAGAGTTGTCGCTAGAGGAATAGTAATAATAATAATAATAATATTGTTTAATATTATTTAATATTATAATAATAATAATGGTTTAATATTAATTACCATGATAATAATAATAATAATGAAAATATCAAAACAGACAGAATAATAATGATAATTATAGTAACAGCAATTTTAAAAAGAAAAATAATAATAAAAACAATAATATAATAACAATAACCCTAACCTCATAACCATTAAAAATAAAACACACAAATAGGAACCTCAGTCACTCCCCCAAATCTCTCTCCTTCCCCCACATTATTACTACCCCCCTTCTCCAACACTACAATGCCCTACTCCAATCTACCCCCTTACCTAAGTCCAATCCCCCCTCTCCTCACCCCCAAACCATCCTCTTTACCCAACCCATTCCTATACCCATCACCCACATCCTCCCACACGCCATGGTACCCCCTCCCTCTCTTCCCCAAACGCCTAACAGACCCCTAATTTACCTAGAGTGGTCATGAGACGCACGCAAGCCCAATAGACACAAAGGACCACCAGAATAAACCAAAGGAGAAATCACAACAGCTATAAAATGGCCCTGGGCTCAGCCTGGCCATCTAAGACTTGAAAGGCCCCTCTCTCTCTCTCTCTCTCTCTCTCTCTCTCTCTCTCTCTCTCTCTCTCTCTCTCTATATATATATATATATATATATATATATATATATATATATATCATAACTGCCCATGGACCAGAATTCGAACCCAAAGAGGAAAGAAAATCCATATATGCGTTAAAGGCGTTACCAAATGTACCAATGAAGGCCTAAAAGCGAAGCAGGAAATTTTTCTGCTAACATATAGAGCAGGGAATGAGCGTAAGGCCGGTTTACACGGTCGAACGGTTCGTCGAACGCGGTTCGACAGACAAGTGTTTGAAGTGATGTTCGAACGTGTGAACGGGGTATTTGGTTGTCGAACACGGAACGTGTTCGACAAGCAAATACCCCGTTCACACGTTCGAACATCACTTCAAACACTTGTCTGTCGAACGTCGAACGCGGTTCGACAGACAAGTGTTTGAAGTGATGTTCGAACGTGTGAACGGGGTATTTGGTTGTCGAACACGGAACGTGTTCGACAAGCAAATACCCCGTTCACACTTTCGAACATCATTTCAAACACATGTCTGTCGAACCGCGTTCGACGAACCGTTTGACCGTGTAAATCGCCCTAAGTCTACCGAATACGTCTGTTCATTTTACTGCCTCTTCCCAACCGCATTCGTGGCTTGTTTTTCACACCTAAGTCTCCTGTTGGTTCGACAGACATCTACAATATTCAAATAAACACATCAAAATATTTGAAAATTATTCCTTATTGCCACTGACAAAGATTCGAATCAACAACACAAACATAATGCATATATGTATATAGGCATAAATTATACACACACATTACCTCTGCCCATTTCACACAGACAAAAGAAAATTAAACATGCATGTATTAGTATAAACCACATGACTGTAATAATTCATAAGAGTACACAAACATTTCATCTAAATGTGTATTATACATGCCAATTACGTCATCCTCTTGACATAATACAGTTGATGTATACACACAAACTCACATAGCTGTATATGCATATCATACATACAAAAGATTTATTCCGCCTTTTTTAAGACAAATAATAAAAAATACATAGGGGAAGTTTCGTCACAAGTCACACGGGCCACGTAATACAAACACGTAAATAAACATACGCATATTTCTGCCACCTCCCTTTAATATGATAATCATTATACAAACAATGTATGCATATGAGTACATAGATTATGCATGTATATTACACATACAAACACAATATCTCTCTCTCTTTCAACACAGTAAATCTCTCTCTCTCTCTCAACACGGACAAGCACGAATACAAAGACTTCGTAAATCGTACATCGTCACAAAACCCCCCATCCACCCATCGCTACAATCCCCCCACCCCACCCCTGGGGGTAATAACAATCCTAATAATAACAGCTAGGACAATTGTTAGGGTCACGATCCTCCCTATCGACCTCTCTCACCTCAAGGAATCTATTTAAGGGTGTGTGTGTGTGTGTGTGTGTGTGTGTGTGTGTGTGTGTGTGTGTGTGTGTGTGTGTGTGTGTGTGTGTGTGTGTGTGTGCGTGCAAAAGTATTTACCTAATGGCGTGTATGAGTGAATACATGTATGAGTATCTAACCTAAGTGTGTGTGCGTGAATTAGTAAGTGTACTTACCTAATTGCATTAACCTGTTTGTACACATGGAAAAAAAAAGTCCTATATTCGTAACTTCCCAAGAGTGAGTGAGTGCGTGCGTGTGTGCGTTGCGCTTGCACGTTAGTGTGTAAAGTGTGTTAAGCATAAATTTTATGTAAATAAGCATATAAATAAACAAGGGTTGTGTTGATATAACAGCAATTAATTTAATTGTGGCAAATTAGTGTATGTTACAACTGAATATAATAATAATAATAATAATAATAATAATAATAATAATAATAATAATAAAGGAATGGTAATAAGAGCAAGAATATCATCAATAATGATCATAATAATGATAATAATAACAAAAATAATAATAATAATAATAATAATAATAATAATAATATTAAGGGTGATAGTTGTATAAATACCGACTAAAAGTTATTAGTAAAATAAATAGTAGTAGTAGTAATAGTAGTGGTGGTATTATAATTATTATTATTATTTGTAGTAGTGGTAGTAGTATTAGTAGCAGCATACAACAAAATATAAATTAATGTGTAGTATGCGTAGTTCCCCGTTTGCAAGCTTATTATTACGGACATACAAGTACATGCGTGTTATAATAATAGGCCACACAAGTGTACATTAATATCTTCGTTTTGCTCGCGTGTACAGCGAAGACAATGATAGATAACACTGAAGGAAGAAAAAGAAAAAAAAGAGAAAAAAAGGGGTGGAGCCATAACCCCCTCATTGCATACCTCTATTAATTATAATAATGGAAGTCTCTTAATCTGCAATATCATACTACTGTTATTGCTATTATTATTACAACTACTATTGATAGTAATGCTACTACTACTGCTTTTTCTAGTAGTAAAAGTACTGCTACTATTGATAGTTATGCTACTACTACCGCTTTTTCTAGTAGTAAAAGTACTGCTACTATTGACGCTACAATAACAAAAACAACACCAATTACTAAGTAATAAAGGAACTCTATTCTGCAATATCTGACACCTATTATTACAATTACAACTATTAGTACTACCACTACAACTTTCACTGATAGTAATGCTACTATTTATAGTTCTGCCACTATTACTTCTACATCTACTAATAAATCTTATGTATATAAACAAATAAATATAATGTACTACTACTACAACTACTAATACTAATAATAATAATAACAATAATAAAAATAATGAAATAACAAAAATGCATAAAAATGTGTTAATGCTGCCAATAATAATAATAATAATAATAATAATAATAATAATAATAATAATTGTTCCGGTTTGACGTCACGGACTCCCTTTTCTACCAAAGGCTTGGACGGTTGCCTTCTTGCGAAGGACTTGCTTTGGCAGATGTAATTGTTACCCTGAGTGCATGCCCTTGCTAACCTCAGACCGTGACGGGGCGCAAACCCTCGACCTGACGCCACAGAGTCGCGGACGCTACCGCTTGATCCACGGTAACTACTAGTAATAATAATAATAATAATAATAATTATTATTATTATAATTTCCACGATACTGTAGCTCTTTCTTTGAGTCCTTCCACAAATTATTCTAGCTTTCTCTCTTCCTCTGCTGTAGATTTTGATTTCTTTTCGGAATGTAAATGTCTGCTTCCTACTTAACAGTTTATTTTGTCTGCTTTTTGGTCTCTCTCTCTCTCTCTCTCTCTCTCTCTCTCTCTCTCTCTCTCTCTCTCAAACAAAAATTTATATATATATATATATATATATTCTCTTTCTTCTCTTGCCTTTGAGTTTATCCCTTCAAAATACTCTTCTATTTCATTTCATCTTATATGTCGTCTCTTTCACTAAGTCACAAAAATTCTTCTCCTTTATACACTTCCTCCTTCTTTATCCTATTTCTTTATCTACTTCTTACTCCTTCCTCATTCTTCTACTTCTTTCTCTTCTCCTCCTCTATCTTCTTTTTTCTCCCCTTCCTTTTCTTCCTCTTCAGCTTGACGTGTGATCCCATCGTGGAGTCCTTTGATTCAAACCCCTCCCCAATAACCTACCAATAACATCTCCATCACCCATCCACATCCCCAAGAGCCAGCAGACTTCTCCATACGAGTAATACCCCACCCTCATCCACCTCAAATTATTGTTTCCTTGTAATATACATAAAAACACACAAATATACAGAGAAAAATAGTGTAAGCCAACCATATATATATATATATATATATATATATATATATATATATATATATATATATATATATATATATATATATATATATATATGTTTTTGTGCTTGTGTGTGCTGACAAACATACACATACTGCCTGAGAGAGAGAGAGAGAGAGAGAGAGAGAGAGAGAGAGAGAGAGAGAGAGAGAGAGAGAGTTAATTACAATAGCATAGACACGGCTGAGCCTGACAAATAGTGAATTCAGCTCCTTTCTATCTTCTTTATTTCGCAATAACAGTTACAAGGTAGGTAGGTAGGTAGCTAGACACACATATATAGACATAGATGGAAAAAGGAAAAAAAAAGAGAGGGAAACAGGCAGATGGATAGCTAGATTGGTTGGTAGAAAGGGATGCAATTATAGATGGGGAAAGCAGACAAACGATCTTCTTCTGTCCCCATCTTTTCTCTTCTTCACACCTTTGCCGACGATTCTATCCTTCATTTTTTCTCTGCCTTTTCTTTTCACAACCTCCATCTGTTACACGTACTCAGTCTCGTATCAATCTTTCTCCTACTCTCAACTCCGCTTTGAAGTGGGGCGCCCAAAATTTAGTTAAATTTTATGTCTCCAAGATACAGTTTCTGGGTATTTCTTTATCTTCTTCTCCTCCTGATAGCCTTATTGTCTTCGAAACTAACTAAATTTATCCTCTTAATTCTATTAAATTATTAGGACTCCAAATAGCCTCTAACTTGTCTTGGAGGAATCGCATAATCCAAATTTCTAAATCTGCTCCCAAAAATTTAGGAGGTTCTATTTTGTTTACCCCATTGATTTTCCTCTTTACTGTTACTTAAAATCTATAAAGGTCTAATCCGTCCCTGCTTAGAATACTACTCGCAAATCTGGGGTGCTTTTTCATATACTCATCTCCTTGATAGGGTTCAATCTAAGGCGGCCCGACTCATCAGTGACCCATCTCTTACTTCTAATCTGGATTCTCCTATTCTATGCCATAAGGTCTCATCCAAATTTCTTTTCTATCGCTACTACTACTACCATCGCTGCTCTGATGAGCAGGCGTGTTGCATCCCTCCCCCACTGCCGAGGCCATGAAACACTCGCCAAGCGGTCTCGTCTCAAAGGTACTGTGTGGAGATTTGTAGCTCGCGGATTGGTCGGTGCAACAACCGCTTATTCCCGTCTACCTCCAGATTCTGGAACTCTATTCCTCCTTTTACCTTTCCTAATTCTTATAAGCTATCTTCCATCAAAAAAACGGATCTATCACCATCTCATGGCCTAATCCTGCCATATCTCTAGGTCCTCAGTACTTTAGCTATTCATTGAGCCTGTCCTTTTTCTATTGTGCATCATTACATCATCTCTACCTTGTCCTTAATCTTTTAATTTTCCTTCGTGCCCGGGAATTTATTAAAGCGTGTTTTACGTCACGGACTCCCTTCTCAACCAAGGGCTAGGACGGTCGCCTTCTCGCGATGGACTTGTTTTGGCAGATGTAATTGTTACCCTGAGTGCATGCCCTTGCTAACCTCGGACCGTGGCGGGGCGCGAACTCTCGACCTGACGCCTCAGAGTCAGGAATTTATTGATGAGGGCAATTTTCATGCCTGTCCCAGTGTCACATTATATATATATATATATATATATATATATATATATATATATATATATATATATATATATATATATATATATATATATATATCCAGCTAGTTGAGGAGCATACAAACTCATCACTGTGCAGGTCCCATGCTTTGATCAATGGAGGGAGTTGATGTCAAGAGACAAATGCTAATCTCCGAAACACTATTGTGAGAAACAGCGACCCCTAATAAACATCCGAGAAGTTGCCGATAAATAATTATATATATATATATATGTGTGTGTGTGTGTGTGTGTGTGTGTGTGTATAGATATATAGACAAAGATAGATAGATGTTTACAGAAATATGCATCTCTGTGAAAATAAGTATCTAATTTCCCTTATTTACATAAAAAAAATACAGATGGATAAAAATATATATAGATAGAAAGATATACAAACAGCTAAGATAGACAGATAAACAGACAATGGACAAGAGGAAAATATGAAGTATTTAATTTCTTTTATCAACATCCTTTTTAGTGTGAGTATTCTAATCAGATAATTAGAAGCGTTTATAAAATACCTTTAACTTATCTGAAAAAAACATGTAATGCATTAACGTTAGCAAAAAAAAATCTAAAGGGGGGTTTACACGGTCAAATGGTTCGTCGAACGCAGTTCGACAGACAAAGTGTTTGAAGTGATGTTCGAACGTGTGAACGGGGTATTTGGTTGTCGAACACGTTTGTCGAACGTGTTCGACAACCAAATACCCCGTTCACACGTTCGAACATCACTACAAACACTTGTCTGTCAAACCGCGTTCGACGAACCGTTTTACCGTGCAATCCCCCTTAAGTGTTTAAAAGTATATATTGAACTAACAAAATACATGAAAGCAGTCTATAGATAGGGACGTAACAGAGAAATCTGAAGCATGATTTGACCAGCCCAACAGAAGAGCCTTTGCAGAGAATGGGGTCAAGTGCCCCATATAAGGGGATTGCATCTCATGGGGGCTGAGAATGAGGGGAATTTGGGGAGGAGGGGAGGGGGAGAAGGAAGTGGACGAGGGGATATATGGAAGAATAATGGGGCATAGCGATAAATAAATAAATGAGGAGGGAAATTAGAGAACGGTAAGAAGACCAAGAATAAGGAATGATGAAGGGAAATAGGGAAGATTGAGGAGCGAGGGGACACAAGGAAGAGTGAGGCCGCCGAGGGGAAATAGGGAAGAGTGAGGAGCGAGGGGACACAAGGAAGAGTGAGGAGGCCGAGGGAAAATAGGGAAGAGCGAGAAGCGAGAGGACGCAAGGAAGAGTGAGGAGGCCGAGGGAAAATAGGAAAGAGTGAGAAGCGAGGGGACGCAAGGAAGAGTGAGGAGGCCGAAGGGAAATAGGGAAGAGTGAGGAGTGAGTGGACACAAGGAACAGTGAGGAGGCCGAGGGGAAATAGGGAAGAGCGAGAAGCGAGGAGACACAAGGAAGAGTGAGGAGGCCAAAGGGAAATAGGGAAGAGTGAGGAGCGAGGGAACACAAGGAAGAGTGAGGAGGCCGAGGGGAAATAGGGAAGAGTGAGGAGCGAGGGGACACAAGGAAGAGTGAGGAGGCCGAGGGGAAATAGGGAAGAGCGAGAAGCGAGGGGACGCAAGGAAGAGTGAGGAGGCCGAAGGGAAATAGGAAAGAGTGAGAAGCGAGGAGACGCAAGGAAGAGTGAGGAGGCCGAAGGGAAATAGGGAAGAGTGAGGAGCGAGGGGACACAAGGAACAGTGAGGAGGCCGAGGGGAAATAGAGAAGAGAGAGAAGCGAGGGGACACAAGGAAGAGTGAGGAGGCCAAAGGGAAATAGGGAAGAGTGAGGAGCGAGGGGACACAAGGAAGAGTGATGAGGCCGAGGGGAAATAGGGAAGATTGAAGAGAGGGGACACAAGGAAGAGTGAGGAGGCCGAGGGGAAATAGGGAAGAGTGAGGAGGCCGAAGGGAAATGGGAAGAGTGAGGAGCGAGGGGACACAAGGAAGAGTGAGGAGGCCGAAGGGAAATAGGGAAGAGTGAGGAGCGAGGGGACACAAGGAATAGTGAGGAGGCCGAGGGAAAATAGGGAAGAGTGAGGAGCGAGGGTACACAAGGAAGAGTGAGAAAGGCCGAGGGGAAATAGGGAAGACTGAGAAGCGAGGGGACACAAGGAAGAGTGAGGAGGCCGAGGAGAAATGGGGAAGAGTGAGGGGCGATGGGACACAAGGAAGAGTGAGGAGGCCGAGGAGAAATAGGGAAGAGTGAGGAGCGAGGGGACACAAGGAAGAGTGAGGAGGCCGAGGGGAAATAGGGAAGAGTGAGAAGCGAGGGGACACAAGGAAAAGTGAGGAGGCCGAAGGGAAATAAGGAAGAGTGAGGAGCGAGGGGACACAAGGAAGAGTGAGGAGGCCGAGGGGAAATAGGGAAGATTGAAAAGCGAGGGGACACAAGGAAGAGTGAGGAGGCCGAGGGGAAATAGGGAAGAGTGAGGAGCGATGGGACACAAGGAAGAGTGAGGAGGCCGAAGGGAAATAGGGAAGAGTGAGGAGCGAGGGGACACAAGGAATAGTGAGGAGGCCGAGGGGAAATAGGGAAGAGTGAGGAGCGAGAGGACACAAGGAAGAGTGAGGAGGTCGAGGGGAAATAGGGAAGTGAGGAGGCCGAGGGGAAATACGGAAGAGTGAGGAGGTCGAGGGGAAATAGGGAAGAGTGAGGAGCGAGGTGACACAAGGAAGAGTGAGGAGGCCGAAGGGAAATAGGGAAGAGTGAGGAGGCCGAAGGGAAATAGGGAAGAGTGAGGATCGAGGGGACACAAGGAATAGTGAGGAGGCCGAGGGGAAATGGGGAAGAGTGAGGAGCGAGGGGACACAAGGAAGAGTGAGAAAGGCCGAGGGGAAATAGGGAAGACTGAGAAGCGAGGAGACGCAAGGAAGAGTGAGGAGGCCGAGGAGAAATAGGGAAGAGTGAGGGGCGATGGGACACAAGGAAGAGTGAGGAGGCCGAGGAGAAATAGGGAAGAGTGAGGAGCGAGGGGACACAAGGAAGAGTGAGGAGGCCGAAGGGAAATAGGGAAGAGTGAGGAGCGAGGGGACACAAGGAAGAGTGAGGAGGCCGAGGGGAAATAGGGAAGACTGAAAAGCGAGGGGACACAAGGAAGAGTGAGGAGGCCGAGGGGAAATAGGGAAGAGTGAGGAGCGATGGGACACAAGGAAGAGTGAGGAGGCCGAAGGGAAATAGGGAAGAGTGAGGAGCGAGGGGACACAAGGAATAGTGAGGAGGCCGAGGGGAAATAGGGAAGAGTGAGGAGCGATGGGACACAAGGAAGAGTGAGGAGGCCGAAGGGAAATAGGGAAGAGTGAGGAGCGAGGGGACACAAGGAATAGTGAGGAGGCCGAGGGGAAATAGGGAAGAGTGAGGAGCGAGGGGACACAAGGAAGAGTGAGGAGGTCGAGGGGAAATAGGGAAGAGTGAGGAGGCCGAGGGGAAATAGGGAAGAGTGAGGAGACACAAGGAAGAGTGAAGAGGTCGAGGGGAAATAGGGAAGAGTGAGGAGCGAGGGGACACAAGGAAGAGTGAGGAGGCCAAAGGGAAATAGGGAAGAGTGAGGAGCGAGGGGACACAAGGAATAGTGAGGAGGCCGAAGGGAAATAGGGAAGAGTGAGGAGCGAGGGGACACAAGGAAGAGTGACGAGGCCGAGGGGAAATATGGAAGAGTGAGGAGCGAGGGGACACAAGGAAGAGTGAGGAGGTCGAGGGGAAATAGGGAAGAGTGAGGAACGAGGGAACACAAGGAACAGTGAGGAGGTCGAGGGGAAATAGGGAAGAGTGAGGAGCGAGGGGACACAAGGAAGAGTGAGGAGGTCGAGGGGAAATAGGGAAGAGTGAGGAGCGAGGGGACACAAGGAAGAGTGAGGAGGCCGAAGGGAAATAGGGAAGAGTGAGGAGCGAGGGGACACAAGGAATAGTGAGGAGGCCGAGGGGAAATAGGGAAGAGTGAGGAGCGTGGGGACACAAGGAAGAGTGAGGAGGTCGAGGGGAAATAGGGAAGAGTGAGGAGGTCGAGGGGAAATAGGGAAGAGTGAGGAGCGAGGGGACACAAGGAAGAGTGAGGAGGCCGAGGAGAAATAGGGAAGAGTGAGGGGGCGATGGGGCACAAGGAAGAGTGAGGAGGCCGAGGAGAAATAGGGAAGAGTGAGGAGCGAGGGGACACAAGGAAGAGTGAGGAGGCCGAAGGGAAATAGGGAAGAGTGAGGAGCGAGGGGACACAAGGAAGAGTGAGGAGGCCGAGGGGAAATAGGGAAGACTGAAAAGCGAGGGGATACAAGGAAGAGTGAGGAGGCCGAGGGGAAATAGGGAAGAGTGAGGAGCGATGGGACACAAGGAAGAGTGAGGAGGCCGAAAGGAAATAGGGAAGAGTGAGGAGCGAGGGGACACAAGGAATAGTGAGGAGGCCGAGGGGAAATAGGGAAGAGTGAGGAGCGAGGGGACACAAGGAAGAGTGAGGAGGTCGAGGGGAAATAGGGAAGAGTGAGGA
The DNA here is from genome assembly GCA_037179515.1 of Halocaridina rubra. NCBI lineage: Eukaryota > Metazoa > Arthropoda > Malacostraca > Decapoda > Atyidae > Halocaridina > Halocaridina rubra. Next base: position 35,429 of record JAXCGZ010023468.1, read on the forward strand.
GGCCGAGGGGAAATAGGGAAGAGTGAGGAGACACAAGGAAGAGTGAGGAGGTCGAGGGGAAATAGGGAAGAGTGAGGAGCGAGGGGACACAAGGAAGAGTGAGGAGGCCGAAGGGAAACAGGGAAGAGTGAGGAGCGAGGGGACACAAGGAATAATGAGGAGGAGACCGAGGGGAAATAGAGAAGAGTGAGGAGCGAGGGGGCACAAGGAAGAGTGACGAGGCCGAGGGGAAATATGGAAGAGTGAGGAGCGAGGGGACACAAGGAAGAGTGAGGAGGCCCAGGGGAAATAGGGAAGAGTGAGGAACGAGGGAACACAAGGAAGAGTGAGGAGGTCGAGGGGAAATAGGGAAGAGTGAGGAGCGAGGGGACACAAGGAAGAGTGAGGGGGCCGAGGGGAAATAGGGAAGAGTGAGGAGCGAGGGGACACAAGGAAGAGTGAGGAGGTCGAGGGGAAATAGGGAAAAGTGAGGAGCGAGGGGACACAAGGAAGAGTGAGGAGGCCGAGGGGAAATAGGGAAGAGTTAGGAGCGAGGGGACACAAGGAAGAATGAGGAGGCCGAGGGGAAATAGGGAAGATTGAAAAGCGAGGGGACACAGGGAAGAGTGAGGAGGCCGAGGGGAACTAGGGGAGGGTAAGGATGACGAAGAGAAGTAATAGGGGAGGGTGAGGACAAGAAGAAATGAGGGAGTTAGGAGAATGAAAGAAAATAGGAAAAGGTGAGTGTGGACGAGGTAAAATATGGGAGGGAGAGGAAAAGGTGAGAAGGACGAGGGAAAATGAGGAAGGGTGAAAATGAAGAGGTAAAATATGGAATAGTGAGGAGGAGGAGATCAAATTGGGAGGTGAGGAGGATGAGGTGAACAGGAGAGAGTGGAGGATAAAAGGAAATGGGAGAGGGTGATATGGAAGAGCAGAAACAAGGAGAATGAAAGAAGATGACAGTATGGAGGACGAGGGGAAGGTGGAGGATTTTTTTTCCAGCTGGGCTTGTTGCGTGGCTTACAATAATGATAATAATAATAATAATAATAATAATGATGATGATGATAACGATAAGAGTAATAATAATAATAATAATAATAATAATAACAATAATTTTTAATTATATCAATAGTAATAATATAATAAATAAAAATGTAGGTAAATAGAATTAGAAGGAAGGAAATAGTGGAAGGTAAAGAGGATTAGGGGGTAGAAGGAGAGGATAAAAAAACACGTGGTGTAAAGGTGTGACATAGACAAAGAATGGACGGACGATACAATGAATCTAGGTATTGGTATTAAACGAAGATCCTTCATAAACAATAGAAGTTGCTGGAAACCCCCCCCCCTCTCTCTCTCTCTCTCGATTGATCGATCGATCGAGAGAATTACAGAAGGCTATTAAAGGATATACGTATATAATCACTGGCAGAGGCAAGAGACAGCGATAGTACTAGTGGCCCGACTATATACCTATCGCAGAGCCAAGCCCAAGCCCCCTCTACAATCACGTGGACCCAGTGATTTCCGGCAATGGCTAAATAATCTGGTAGACCTATTTGATATAACCAATTTAATTAGTAGCGACGTGACATAGCAATATCTAAACCAACCCCGGGCCAAGGTCGAAACTGAGGCTAGTATATTATCAGCCCCGATTGCTACCACTGCGCCATAATGTGTCTGAGGAGATAAGTAAAAGAAGAAAAAAGAACTAATATAGGAAGTGATAAGAAAAAAAAAAGTTTCTCAAAACTAAAAAGAAAAACTGCAGAGTGAGTAATAAGAAATTGGATGAGAGAGAGAGAGAGAGAGAGAGAATAATTTTTATCTATTGGATGTAGATAGATAAACAGATGGATCGAAATATAGTTAAATAGACAGACAGAGATACAGACAGCCATCACTTTTGTATTATTTAGGGCAAGAGTATTTCTTTTCCTATCAAAGCCCAAGTTCTGGAAGATACTTCTCTATACTAGCCCCACACATCAAATGCCGTATTAATGAATTTCTATAATGCATAATAAATACAGAGTAAATAAATATTAACAGTGCACATAAAAAATATGCATGCACTAATAATAATAAAATTATACAATGAGGAGTGCACGCGCGTGCACAGATTCTTCAGCAACTAATGATGTTAATTAAAAGTAGCATACAATAATACGATGAGCACATGCGCGTGCACACAAAAAACCTAAATAATTCACAGTGTCAGTGAACAAAACTAAAGAATTATAACGAAGAGGGCACGCGCGTGCACCCAAACTATCATATGATTAACAGTGTCACTCAATGAATATCAGTGTCTATGATCATTTACTCTATGATTCTTTTAATTAATTCTAATCACCATTGTAACAGCATAGGGGGGAGGAGCTTCAGTGTTGGTGTAGACAATTGGAGAGCTACTGACAGAGCGATAATAATAATAATAATAATAATAATAATAATAATAATAATAATAATAATAATAATTGGCTTGGTTTCGGTTTTACGTCACGAACTCCCTTTTCTACTAAGGGCTAATTTCAAAATATTATTATTGTTGCAATATCTTTTTTTTTTTTTTTTGAAATAGTGAAAAATAGTAGTTACTTTATTACAGTTAATGAGGTAGCAGAAGAAGTTGAAGAAGAAGAAGAAGAATAAAAAAAGAAGAAGGAAGAGAAGGAGGAGGAGAAAAAGAAAATAACAGTAGTAATTTAAGAAAAAAAAACCTTAACTTCTTCCTATTTACCTACTCCAATCCCCACTTACTCTCATTCTTTTTCTTCTCCTCCTCCTCCTCTTCTTCTTCTGCTAGCTAGTACAGTGGTAACTCGCTGGCTTCGCATTCACGAGGTCGAGAGATCGGTTTTCGTCCAAGACCGAGAGTTTAAGCTGTTTACTGGCAGGAACTGCTGTGGTTGGACACCACATTGGGGGGTTGGAGCTTGCCCCGGCTGACGAATACCCATTGTATAATGAAATGGAAAAGAAGTTTGTTTGTTTTGTCTTTTCCTCCTTCTTTTCTCCCTCTTCTTCTTCTTCTTTCCACTTAGCCTCTCCCACCCAGGTTTAGCCATGAGGATAATGAGTTCTTATTATTCCTCCACTTAGGACCTTCATGATAAAAACCCTTATTTGCCGTGCAACAGAAACAAGGGACGGGGCAAGAGAAGGGAGGGAGGAGGAGGTGGAAGGAGGAGGGGAGGAGGGAAGGAATGGGGGGAGAGGGAGAAGAAAGGCGGGGGGACAAAAGGAGATCGAGGAAGGTGATGGGAAGGAAAGGAGTGCAGTGGGAGAAGCAGGAAAAAGGAAGGTAGGGAAGAAAGGAGGGGAAACGGAGGGGAAAAGAGGGAATGAAAGGGGATAAGTTAAGGGGGAAACATGGGAGGAAAGGGAAAAGTGGTAATGGGAGGGAAAGGGGCGGGGTTGGTAGGGAAGTATAGAGGGTCAGAGGGGAGGGAATATGAGGAATGGAACGGGAAAAAGAAGGCAGGGAGGGAGGAGGTGGAAGGGAGAGGTGGGGGATGGAAGGGAGAGCTATGGGGGATAGAAGAAGTTCGTAGGAAGAGAGGAAAGAAACGGAGGATAAATTAAAAAAAATTTATAAGGAAATAGAAAGTTTCCACATGTTCCGGTTTTACGTCACGGACTCCCTTTTCTACCAAGGGCTAGAACGATTGCCTTCAAGCGAAGGACTTGTTTTGGCAGAGGTAATCCTTCCCCAGAGTGCATGCCCTTGCTAACCTCAAGCCGTGATGG
>JAXCGZ010023469.1:5000-7500 GCA_037179515.1 Halocaridina rubra
CATAGGTGTCTGTAATTCGTCGACATTGATGTTACATAAGAGAGTGACTTTATATCTCCGATTTTGATATGACTCTGAGCATGTGACTGTCACTTTAGGCATATGGTTCAAGGGATTTTTTTTTTTTTAATTGGGGGAAGGTTGAAGATGAGAGACTGTATATAAGCTAATGCCAAACCACGAGGGGATGCCTCTGGTAAAAATGGCAGAGATGTCTGGAGATAAAAATAGAGAAAAAAAAATGTTTCGTAGGTCTATAAGTATACGATTGGAATGCTGTTTGGGCGTACACTTGAGGGGAGAGAGAGAGAGAGAGAGAGAGAGAGAGAGAGAGAGAGAGAGAGAGAGAGAGGAGAGAGAGAGAGAGAGAGATTACCCACTGAAAAGTTTTCATCTTTAGGGATGATGTAGTACCGTGGAGAGGCCCTCCCTAAGAGAATAATGTTATTAGATATTATTTTTTTTCGAACCTTTGATTATACTGCAAATTCCGTTTTCTTATTGCAGACATAGAAAAGAAAAGCGAGATATAAGATGTGCCATTATAGGTCAGTTGATATATATATATATATATATATATATATATATATATATATATATATATATATATATATATATATATATATATATATGTATATATATATATACACACAAATGCAATCACGCAGACAAGCATATTCACTTAGTTTGACAGTTAAGAATAAGATCAGTATAGTCGCTCAGCTAGTTAGTTATGCATTAAATCGATAGATCGACATATTTATAGAAAAATAGATAGATAAACCTCCTACTGTGGATTAGGAATAATGAATTATAAATATTCCAATTGAGGATAAATAAATGAATGCCTTTGCACCTCTCCCATTTCATGCTAGCAAAAAACAAAATAAATAAACAAATAAAAAGTACTTCTGCGACACCGCCGTGGTTTAAAATCAAAAAGGCCCCGAGGACGACTCCATAGGTCGTATGTACTTCACTTCTTGTCATCATAATCTAAATATGGTGTATAAAAGGGAAAGGTTATTAGAGTTCCTCGTCTGGTACCCCCTGTCACCTCAATAGACTAGCTGAGCATGCTAATAGGTTGCGATATTGGCTAAATTGCCCGTTCCGCAGCACTCAGTTACACAACAATTATCAAAGAAAAATTGAACGAAATAAAGGCATGTGATGGGTGAAGAAAAAAAATAATAAAAAACATCAACAGCATGGGAAGATGAAAAGCGAAGTAATAAAGGAAAACAATGAAATGGATGAATAAGAAAGAATGAATAAACTACTTTATAAAGGACTATTCCAAACAACCTCCGCAATTAGACCAAGGCACGTAGGCCTAAAAGTAAATATAGACCTACAGTGAAATAAACACAGACTGGGTCACACATTTCGGGCAATGGTATATACTAACTCTTTTGAGGGTGATGATCTCATCGAGAGAGAGAGAGAGAGAGAGAGAGAGAGAGAGAGAGAGAGAGAGAGAGAGAGAGAGAGAGAGAGAGAGCTTTGAATATCTCGAGAGAATATCATCTTAAATTTTTTACCCATTATCTGTGCGGGATTATCCCTTCTAATCGCTTCTCTCTAATCCCGTAGCTTCTAGGGAAGCATTAGAACATATTGTCAGAGAACGTTTTGTGGGCCGTTCAATCTCTAAATATAAAATCAGAATCTTTTTGACGGCGAGCTCACCATTTAACCCACTGAGGTATAGATGAATACATATATATATATATATATATATATATATATATATATATATATATATATATATATATATATATATATATATATATATATATATATATGGTAGGAAAAGCCCATTAAATAAAACAACGAAAATAAATATATATAAAGTACTTATTTATTTCGTGACCTAAACTGGTCACCTTCTCATAGTTGTACTTTGAGAAGGCAACCAGCTTAGGTCACGAAATTAATAAGTACTTTATATATATTTATTTTCGTTGTTTTATTTAATGGGCTTTTCCTACCATTTTAGACTGTATGTTAACAGTTCAGTGTTATTAATATATATATATATATATATATATATATATATATATATATATATATATATATATATATATATATATATATATATATATATATATATATATATATATATGAGAGAGAGAGAGAGAGAGAGAGAGAGAGAGAGAGAGAGAGAGAGAGAGAGAGAGAGAGAGAGAGAGACATTTCTTGGCTTTATGAAAGCAAATATATTTAAACATTTCTTGAAATTAAATATATTTAATGTCAGTATTCAGATTGAATTCATTATTATTATCATAATTATAATAATGATAATAATAAATTATTATTATTATTATTACTACTATTATTATTATTATCATTATTATTATTATTCTTATTTTCATTATAAATATTATTATTATTATTATTATTATTAGTAGTAGTAGTATTATTATTATTATTATTGTTATCGTAGTAATTCTAATCTACTCAAACCCCCCACTAATGATGCTACTAACTACTA
>JAXCGZ010023469.1:12500-35000 GCA_037179515.1 Halocaridina rubra
CACAAAAATAAAATTTACATCACCTTTTTCAACACCAAAAATTTGCACCAATGTCATAAAGTTACACCTCCTCCAAGAATTGGGCAACATTGCTTCCATTAAGAAAGTGCTCTAACAAAAAAAATGTTGTGTCACCCTTTGCCTTAAAATGGAGTTTGCATCGCCGCCTCAGTAAAAAAAAAAAAGCATAACTCTCCCTCCTCCATCAAATATATAAGGATATGTGTACTACTTCTCAAAATTAAGAAAATTTTCTCAACCTCATCCATAAGAAGCACACAACCGCGCATCACCACTAGCAAAGCGAATTAAAACAGAAAAAAACAAACAAAAACAAAACAAAAGTAGACCACCTTCTCAGCAATTAATTTCCAAACTCAAAGTAAAATATATACACTACTTCTATCTGCAATAGAAAACCTACACCACCCTTCTAGCAAAGAACTTGCTCGATAGAAAAGAAAAAAAAAGTTCACCAGTGTATAGAATATTACCTATATTCATATATTGTTGACCATCTTTTCCATGTCCACAAAAAATAAAAATAATTTGAAAAATAATTAGGTAAAATAGATCTTGCAAAATAAAAAAAAACTGTATATATATATATATATATATATATATATATATATATATATATATATATATATATATATATATATATATATATACACTTTTTTACCTCCTCCATTTCCCACCCACAACTCCCATTTCTCTCACCCTTTTCTCCCTCCCCCTAGACCTCCATTGTTCCCCTAAATGCCTCCTTTCCTCCTCCCCCTCAACTTCCTTCTCCGTGACCCTCCCTCCAGGGGACATCCTGTCTAGCAATTGTGCAAGAGAGAGCAGACTTTGAAAAACCCTTATATAATAGGCTTGATATCCCTCTTAAGGTCCAATTCACCAACGTTCTTAGTGGAAATTTTTAATTCGTTAAATTACCTCCTATCATAAGTCATATTCACGAACGTTTGTACGGTGATACATTTTTTCCTAACGGAAATCTTAACTTGTAACCGTACACAAGTAAGCATTTATCTTTATTATTATTATTATTATTATTATTATTATTATTATTATTATTATTATTATTATCATCATCATTATTGTTGTTGTTGTTGTTGTCGTTGTTGTTGGTATTGTTGGTCATGCTATATTTAAATTATATATTTCTCACTCTGCGAAAGTTGTCGGACTGGCATATTTGTTCTCCTGGGAGCTCATTCTTGTGCATAGATACATACATGTAGAGATACAGTGGTGTAGGAGCTGAGTTTGCTGAATGGGAAAAGCAGGAAGAGTGAATGAAGATCATTTGGAAATAGAACTTATACTAAGAAGGAACGGGTAATGATGGCTATGTAAGTATCCACTGTCAACTACATATTTAGTGAGTACATACCATTCAGCGTGTACATGCCAATGATGGAACAGTATCATTAGAAAATAAGGCTTTGATATAAGGTAACATATTTCCTGCTTACAGTTCTAATATAGGGTTAGGATATATATATATATATATATATATATATATATATATATATATATATATATATATATATATATATATATATATATATATATATATATATATATATATATATATATATATGTGTGTGTGTGTGTGTGTGTGTATGCATGTATATATGTATAAGTTTTATGCATGTATGTAATAACTTATCGCCATATCCCGCTGGAATCAGCAGGGTGTCCACAACTGAAAAATGGAGAAAGGCTATTGTTAATACGAAGGCGAGGTTAATGGCGTCCATTGTTTGAAATCCCTTATCGCCTTAGCGGCCTGAGTAAAAGTCACAATGGCATGTGTGGAGCTAGTGGGGAAACAGTATCTGCAATAACTCTGATTTCAATTATGGTAATAATGACAAAATTGTAACTCGAAACTCAAAATATGAATAATATAGATAAATTAAAAAAAAATCCTTTTATGTAGATATTTCAGGGATTTTAGATGCCACCATTTTGTCCCGCTGGTTTCAGCTTTCATTTTAATTCGTTATTTTCAGTTCAGTGATACGATGACTGGGAATATTGACGTTAAGTTTTGACTATGGATATTGTTGTTAATTTATGTGATTGTTATACCGTGCTAAAAGGGCATTATTGCTAATTAATGTGTCTTTATTTATTTGTTTTATATAATTACATATATTTATTTATTTTGTTTATGCAATAATTTTCGTACATACGTATTTATATACTTATTTGCTTGTTCATTAATTTATATTTAATTTGGGTTTTCGATATATTACAGTATCGTTGAATGATGTCACGTGACTTATGTCTTATCACCGTACCGGGCAGGCGTGGGTGGGTGGATTATCGAAGAATGGAAGAGAATGGAGGGTTAATAAGGAGTATTGGATGGAAGGGGGTGAGGTTGTAGCGGGAGGAGACTCACGGAGGAGGGACTATATATGTAGGGGGAAAAGATCCCAAGTGGAAGGGGAGAGGAAAGGAAACCAGTGGGAGGGATTTGAAAGAAGGTTAATAGGAAGTGGTGTTTGGGAGGGATTTCTTTCTGGTGGGATACGACGGATGAAAGAGAAATTGTTAAGGGGACACGTATATGGGAAAGACTGCACCAAATGGCTCTTTGGCTGTGGGAAGGAAGCAGGTATATTGTTGGAAAGATTGCATAAGAAAGTTAGAAGCGATGTCTGGGAGAGTAAATGAAGGAGGGATAATATAAGGGAGAGAACATGAAATATTCAATGCGGGGGGGGGGGTATGGTGTGGTTGAGATAAAAGTTATGTTGTAAAGGATGGGGGCTGAGAGGAGCAGTAGATGAGGGGGAGCTACAGGTTAGTATTAAGAAGTGGTTTAAGGGAGGGGTTAACTTTATTGTGGCAGTGGTGCATAGTGAGGAAGAATGAGAAGTGTGGCGGTAGTAATAATAATAATAATAATGATAATAATAATAATAATAATAATAATAATAATAATAATAATAATAATAATAATTGTCGTGAGATTTGTAAACACAAAATATTTGTTTGAGTAGCAAACACACTAAACAGTTTCAGTGAAAACATCGTTAGAAGTGTGACTCGTATTTCTGGTGGAATAATAGTTTATCGAACTAGAGCTTCGAAAAAAAAACCTTGCAATTCTTATGAGAACCATTAAAGTGACAGGTACTAGAAGAGGACTTAATTTTTTATAAGAAAATTTTCTCATAGTCACACTGGCAGCTGTTTCTCACCAGCCTTCTGGAAACTCGGTTTTTGCCGTTCCTAACACCAAGCCTCCTGCTTAGTAAAGTGGTAACGCGCTGGCCTCGCATTCGCGAGGTCGACAGATCGCGTCTCGTCCAGGCAAGAGAGTTTAAGCTGTTTACTGGGAAGGTTACTGCTGTGGCTGGGCACCATAGTGGGGGGTTGGGGCCTGTGCCGGCTGTCGACCGCCCTATCAGTCCTCCATGACCCGTTCCACCCATCCGTGGGTGGAGAATCTAAAACAACAAAAAACCTAACACCAACCCTCTCAATTGGATCTGGGGTTTTGACCATCACTGTGTTGAGGAAGCTCGCTCCCCCTGTGAGTCGATATATGATATTGAACATCAGATTCAGCTGAATAATGTAAACCAATTATATATACCGAATTCAAAAGAGCTTTTGAAGTATTGAAAATAATGGTGTCACTTATCAAAATACAGTACCTTTGACTTCGTACGAATAGCATTTTTACTCCCTTAACATACTATAAAATGTACTTAATTATTCCGTCACTTAAAAGAAAGGACTGCCACTGGCTTTGTTCTTACTCAAAATTGGAGTGTGATATCCAATTTTTTCCCTCAACATATAAGCTACCTCAGATATTTTTCCATTTATGATGTAACTCATTGAAAATGTAGTGTCTGTGATTGTCCGCAAGTATAATTATGTCAAGTATAGCACTCTCTCTGTCTCTCTGTCTGTCTGTCTCTCTCTCTCTCTCTCTCTCTCTCTCTCGAGAGAGAGAGAGAGAGAGAGAGAGAGAGAGAGAGAGAGAGAGAATAAACCATTGCAGCCCTAGTCTTTAATCTTTACAGTTTTTATTTATTTTTTTTTTCTATCCTGAAGAATTATCGACTTTTTCAGCCCTTGTGTTATTTTTGCCCCCAAGAAACTTTTTGTAAAATAAAAAGGAAAAGAGCAAGTGATTCTGTGTGTGTGTGTGAGAGAGAGAGAGAGAGAGAGAGAGAGAGAGAGAGAGAGAGAGAGAGAGGAGAAATTTTATTGTCTGTAGAACGCATAAAATTGCTTAAATATCATGTCATACATTTTATACTATATATGAAAACAAAAGTTGTATCTTTGAATTTTCCAAATAAATTTCCTGGAAATGATGTAACTCATTGAAAATGTAGTGTCTGTGATTGTCCGCAAGTATAATTATGTCAAGTATAGCACTCTCTCTGTCTCTCTGTCTGTCTCTCTCTCTCTCTCTCTCTCTCTCTCTCTCTCTCGAGAGAGAGAGAGAGAGAGAGAGAGAGAGAGAGAGAATAAACCATTGCAGCCCTAGTCTTTAATCTTTACAGTTTTTATTTATTTTTTTTTTCTATCCTGAAGAATTATCGACTTTTTCAGCCCTTGTGTTATTTTTGCCCCCAAGAAACTTTTTGTAAAATAAAAAGGAAAAGAGCAAGTGATTCTGTGTGTGTGTGTGAGAGAGAGAGAGGGAGAGAGAGAGAGAGAGAGAGAGAGAGAGAGAGAGAGAGAGAGAGAGGAGAAATTTTATTGTCTGTAGAACGCATAAAATTGCTTAAATATCATGTCATACATTTTATACTATATATGAAAACAAAAGTTGTATCTTTGAATTTTCCAAATAAATTTCCTGGAAAGAACCCGACAATTTCTTTTGAAGAAAAAGCGGCAATTCTTCAAAGGGAAAGCTGAGGGTTTTCCCTATGGCATATGTGGTTTTCCAGAGTGTGAAATTCAGTTTCCCTGGAAGGAAGTGATTTGGATTTTCTATTTGTGAAAAAAAGAGAATTCTGTAAATGAATACATTGTTCATTTTCGTATAAAAATATGATTGTCTATATATATATATATATATATATATATATATATATATATATATATATATATATATATATATATATATATATATATATATATATATATATATATATATATATATAACAGGAAATGCGGATTATATCATCGTGATTCACCTATTAATTATTGTACAAATAGAGAAACGACGCATCAGTTGATAAGTATAAAGAAATACAAACAATAATGGACGAAAGGAAATTATGGCAGCTGATGCAGAACAGAGGTGTGGTATCAGAAGAAAATGGGGGTGGAAGAATGCGTTAAGTTTGTGAACCCATTTGAGTGTGAGCTTATCTCTTGGTGGCCATTCATACGAATCACAATTATCTCATCCTAAAAAGACTTAGTGAACCTTAGAACATTGATAACATAGAATTTTCTGATTACTCCTGTCTGCTTGCGATCCAAGTACTCCACCTATTGAATTGTAAGTTTCACTTTGTCAAGTCGTGGATGTAGAAGGGAGATCAACGTCTGTCATCTCGTACCTCCTGTCAACTCAGAAGAAATAATGATTATGTGGAAATGACACCCCATTGTGAAGGTAATTGTACCATGGGTTCAATCACAAAACAGTCAAGTATGTCAGTCCTGAGAGAGAGAGAGAGAGAGAGAGAGAGAGAGAGAGAGAGAGAGAGAGAGAGAGAGAGAGAGAGAGGAGTACTGTTCTAAGTTAATCGGTACTTTTGTACAGACAATGACACAATGAACAAATTCGACCCCTGATTGCAAAAGGGGGTTAGGTGCGAGGAGGGTTAAGGAAAAACAATTGTGGTTTTGGGCGGTAAGGGGGGAGGGGAGAAGGTGAATGAGGTGAGAACTTCTACTCAGAAAACACTTATTGAGAGTCCTCGCAGACGTTCCCGGACGATCGTGAGTACTATCTTCATATTTCGAAACTAAATGACATTTTATCCGTCATCTTACATTTTAACATGCTTTGGGATATAAGCCAGCGAAATAGCTGATACACATAAGAGTTTGTGTGAATCAGGTAAAGATTAACGACCCCCTAATAAGCTTAATAACCCAAACAATGTTAGGCTAATGCTCAACCTAAACTATACTAGCCTAACTTAACCTAACAAATTACGGGGTTATTTAATAAATTCGTTCTGTTATATTTCGCAGATAAAATATATATTCGTCTTCATCATGACGCTAGTTTACGCGCCGAGATGCCAACACAAACAAGATAGCTAAAAATAATGTGTTTTCTTCATTTTTTGAATGTAGAATGCATAGTTTTAACCATTAAACTGCTTTGTTTAGTATGTTGTAAGGTATAAACAAGCAAGATGGTGGGTAAAATAAGTATATTAGTCGAGAAAAAAAATGCCCTTGCTGTCTCCCACAATAATAAAAAATAAAAAAAATCCTCCCTTGCTTTAGGGATTTCTTTAAAAGGAAGTTGAATGAGAGAATGGAATGTTATGAGTTTATACATTGCCAAAAAATATAATATTAATTTTGTTGAGATCGAGATTTTAATCCTATATCAGTAATTGTTACAAAATGTGATTAGGTCAGGTTAAGATAAATTTGATTATATTTCTTGGGTTTTGTACGAGTATAAATTCTATAATTATCCGGAGGTTAACGTGGGTGTGAGAATGAAGTGGGAAACCAGATAAGTGGGTGGGCGGAAGATAGATGGGTGGGAAAATAAGGGTAATTGAAAGACTAAGAGTGTGGCTGTTGTGAGGATGAGAAACTATGAGCTGAGGTCTCAAGAAAAATAGGAAGAAGAAGAAGCAGAAAAGAAGGGGACGAGGAGAGGAGGAGGAAAAGGAGAGTGTTGTAGGGTGTTAGGCCGCTTTCACACCAAAGTGGCACGTCGCACGTGGCGTGCCACGCGGGAATTGCCACTTTGGTGTGAGAGCGGCCATAGACAATTTTGGTAAAATCTGTCAGCTTTTATAATTTGCGTCATAATACGTCACAGTATGTGAGCGAATTACTAGTAATGGTGTCCCATACCATTTTGGTGAGGGATTACCTGGTTAGCATTGGTTCTTTTTAATCACCACAAAAAATGAAGAACGTCTGATAAAATATCTTGTTGTAATGGAGGTCCTGCATCCATAAATGGATGAGAGTTTTACCTAGACAAGGTATTCGATGAATCTCTACTAAACTCATCCCAAGCCGACCCTGAAGTTTTCTGAAGACAGTTTAAAAGAACTTGTTCTTTGCTCGTTAATACCCTGGAAGAGAAAAGTTTATGATAGCCCCATTTCTTAAACAGTGTAAACCTAGGATACCATACTGCTTGTTAGCTAGACACACAAATGGATTTCATAACGCATCTTTTTTTTTTTTTTTTTTAAGAGTGTGACACTGGGACAGGCAGAAACTGCCCTCGTCAATAAAGGCCCGGCCACGAGAAAATACCAAGACGAAGGAAAATAAAAAGGTTAAGGGCAAGGCAGTGATGAGGTAATGTCACACAAAGAAAGACGACAGGCAGAAAAAACAGTCAAAGTACAGAGGACCCAGAGATATGGAAGACTAGGCTCTGAGACTGGGGGCCATTAGTTGTGAACCTTCCATAAATAATAACAAATGTGAGGAAAAGCAAAGTAAAAGAGACAGATGTGGGGAATGTTGTGACTTGTCAAATGTAATGAAATAGCAAGAGATGTGTAATGAATACGCCAGAATATTCAGTGTAGATGTAGGCATGAGGAAAGAACCGTCCTGAAGGAAGACTCAACCTGGAACTGTCTGGCCAGTCCTAGTTGCATCCTAATACCTTCAGTCGTAGTCTTTCAACGGGCGGCTGGTGCCATGGCCAACCTACTAAAATGACAGCGTTCTAGGATCCCGCATGGGATCCTTAGTCGTACACAGAACAGCGTCAGATGCGTTTATGATATCTTTTTGTGTGTGTCTAGCTAACTAACAATATGGTATCCTAGGTTTACACTGTTTAAGAAATCGGGCCTATGTCTGTTGAAGGTTACACCTCCCTTTTTCTCGGAAGATTTTACCTCAGATTCGCTTCATTTTAATCTTAGCACGACTCATAGAGCTTCATAACAGTATTCCAGAAAACTTTTCTTTGCATACCCTTCACTCCCTGGAGAGAGAGAGAGAGAGAGAGAGAGAGAGAGAGAGAGAGAGAGAGAGAAATTTGAATGAACATAAATTTGCACAATAGATATATTATGACAACTGCTTGTGACAAAAATAATTCTATTTGTCTCCTTTTTGCACTTGAGGGAATTACGCAACTAACGAAAGTTGCGTAAGAGAGAGAGAGAGAGAGTTTATAAGTATTCACAATGCTCTTTGTTCAAAAATATTGAAGTAAAGTCTACAAAGGGGTTATGTGTAGCCATATTGAATATTTATAAGATTTCCTGTTCTCTCTCCCTTTCACACACACACACACACACACACACACATACCAACTATTATCACCCAAAGCGAAGAAAATGATTTATTGTTAAAAGAGATAAGGAAAAAATATTATCCTTATTATTGTTACTGAAGGAACTATCTTGACTACTACTACAACGGCTGTTGCTACTTTTACTACCACCACGGCTACTACTGCTGCTGATACTACTACCACTTCTACTATTACTATTATAACTACTATTACTTCTACTACAATTACTGCTACTACTACTACTACAAATCATAATAATAATATGATGATATTAATATTGGTAATAATCATAGCAATAATAATAATAAAAATAGTGACTATAGTATAATTAATAATAATAATAATTATTATTATTATTCTTATTATTATTATTATTATTATTTTAATAATAATAATAATGATGATGATAATAATAATAATAATAATAATCATAAAAATAATAATAATAATAATAATAATAATAATAATAATAAGGAAGGTATCTTATATCCTGGGAATAGCTGAAGATACTTTTAACGTTCGTTATTTCAAGAGCCATTACTTTCATACTCAAATGTAGTATAATTGTAAGGCAGTGGTTGTTATTATTAATAGTATTATTTTAGCAATAGCCGCATTATTAGTATTATTATTTTTATATTTTTTTATTATTATTATTATTATTTTTGTTCTTTTTATTATTATTATTATTATAATTTTTATTATTATTATTATTATTATTGTTGTTGTTGTTGCTATAAGTACTAGTAGTAGTAGTAGTAGTAGTTGTAGTGGTGGTAGTAGTAGTAGTAGTAGTAGTGTTTCCTCTCTAACGTGTGAACTCCACAAAGATATATTTACATTAAATGAAATCCGAACTCATGAGGATGCTGTTCCAGTACTGGCTTCAAATATTTAATCTGCTCTCTTTGAATTTGCTGAGTTGACAGGGTGTACCTATCACACTAATCATTTGACATAATGATAACTGATGCTGAGTTAGCTCGTGCAGATGACAGTCTGTAATGAGGCGAGATTTTGATTACGAGTTTACCTTCTCTTACTTCTAACCTGGATTCTCTCTCTCTCTTCGCCGTAAGATATCTTCCCTTTAGCTTTTCTATCGCTACTACTTCCATCGCTGCTCTATTGAGTCGGTGAGTTGCATCCCTTCTCCACTGCCGAGGCTGCGTAGCACTCGCCAAGCGGCCTCATCTCACAGGTAGTGTGTGGAGATTTGTAGCTCGCGGATTGGTCGGTACAGCGACTGCTTCTTCCCATCTACCTCCAGACTCTGGAACTCTCTTCCTTCTTCTGTCTTTCCTAATTCTTATGACCATTCATCCTTCAAAAAGCAGATCTATCGTCCTGCTGGCTAGTACAGTGGTAACGCGCTGGCTTCGCATTCACGAGGTCGAAAGATCGGTTCCCGTCCAAGACCGAGAGTTTAAGCTGTTTACTGGCAGGAACTGCTGTGGTTGGACACCACAGTGGGGGGTTGGGGCTTGTCCCGGCTGACGAATACCCATTGTATAATGAAATGGAAATAAAGTGTTTTTTTTTATACCTGGGTCCTTTGTACTTTGACTGTTTTTTCCAGTCTATCGTTTTCCTTTGTGTGACATTACCTCATCTCTGCCTTGTCCTTAACTTTTCTTTTCCTTCTTCTTGGAATTTTCTCGTGCCCGGGCCTTTATTGATGAGGGCAGTTTCTGCCTGTCCCGGTGTCACACTCATAAAAAAGAAGTATATATTATTCATGGCATGATAATTAATTTGAGCTTGTTTGTATTTAGGTTGTAGCGTGAAGTTATCGTAGAACTCAGAGCCCTGTGTACCGACTATTTACCATCCCCTTAAAAAAACACTAAAGGGCTTGATTTAAGCTATTAAGTACATGAGTTATTAAGTATGCAGTGTTAGTAAAAATTATTAACTTATCTAAATTAAATTAACTTGCTTTGTTCACGTTTATTGCATTATATACCTTTTGTCAGTAATCAGCTCTGCATTGTTAATGTTCTATGCTGTAATAATGTATTATTTTTTGTTTTATTATTTAGTTTAAGTTAATAATTGTTACAAATATTACTCTTAATTAATAATCGCTGAGTGCTCATCTGCTATTAATACACGTAAACCATAATAATATTACTCTTAATTAATAAACGCAGAGTGCTCTTCTGCCATCAATCAATTATGACACTATATTTTATTATTAATTACTTGCTGCGATATTTCAGATTAATTGCAAATTCTATTAATATTTTATTTATACATAACCAAATAGAATGCAATGTTTGTCAACTGCAATATCACTGAGAGTGCCCATGTCCTCATGTACATTTATCTGCATATAAAAAAATGTTAGGTGATAGAATAGCTACACATATCAAGAATGGAAGAATAGATTATGTTCTTCAACGAGTTAAACTTCTAGAATATACAGTGCTTCATCTTTTCCAATGTGTTTCTTGATATTTCATAACAGCTTTGTCATTAATGCAAAAAAAAAAATAATAATAAAAAAAAGAGAGAGAAAAATAATATATATATATATATATATATATATATATATATATATATATATATATATATATATATATATATATATATATATATTGCACTTGTAACACCATGCAGAACATTCATATCTACTACTTTTGAAAATATAAATGATTTAACGGGTCAAAAAATATGTAATAACAGTGATGCAATACTTCGATGATATAAATAAGAGGATCATATTATAATAAGCAAAGTCATCCTAGGAATGCCGACCTAGGATATTGATTGGTAGATTTTAAAGTTCAAGTTGATCACGCAATAAGGCATTGCAAATATGATAATAATACAGAAATTGAGAAAATAAGCTTATAAAACTTAAGGAGAGAGAGAGAGAGAGAGAGAGAGAGAGAGAGAGAGAGAGAGAGAGAGAGAGAGAGAGAGAGAGAGAGAGAGAGAGAGAGAGAAGTCTGTACTTCAGAGTAAGGATTGACGGGGATATCACCATGGTAACGAGGGAGAGGGGTGAAATAGAGGTTGAAATTACTCCCCTTTGCGTAGGGAAAATCCACCATAGGTTATTAAAGTTTTCTAATGGCTGTGTATTTAACCTTCCTCGTAAGCATTGTTAGCAGAATTTTTTATTTTTATTTTACATAGTTGACATTTTTTTTTCCTTATCAAAATATTCTCACAGTTCAGTCAGGTGAGTGCTGCGCTTGCAGTCACAAAGCTCAAGCATTGATCCCATAAGACTGACAATTAATAACAAGTTTTCAAAGAGTATTCAGTCTGAGGCTTCATTAGTTGTGTTGGCATAAAAAGCATCGATTATAAAGGATGGCCTTTATGACTTAATCCTTCAAGCAAATGAGTAGAAAGCCATTCATATGTATAGTCAGCATCTCTCTCTCTCTCTCTCTCTCTCTCTCTTTCCATGAGTAAGTTACAGTAAAAATTTTACTCGTTTATCGGACCTAGATAATACGGAACAAGTATGATAACTATCCACAGTACATTAAATAACTCCCAAAATTGTTATGTTAATTTAGGTTAGTTTATTTTAGGTTAGGTTAATGCCTAACCTAACCTAACCTAGCAATCTACGTGATTATTTAATGTAGTTGGAGTAGGCTCTCTACTTGCTCTGAGAATAGTAGTCAGCTAACCATGATTCTTATACTTTGATGATTCAGAGATTTTCAGTGGGGATAATGAATTTTTTGGGGGAAGGGCTATTTCTATCACTTCAAACAGTTCATGATCGGATGAGTAATGTAAGCCTTTCTCCCTTACCCATAAGTTTAGTTTCATAATTTCGTGAATGTTTATTTTTTACTTGCTTGCAAAAGTAACAGCTGGAATACATAAGGGAAGAGTTTGCTTACTTGGTCTCATCTCCATTTTCCTTCTCTGGATAAAGTTTCCAAATTTGGCGAAAGACTTATTTGTTTATTTACTATTGTGATTATAAGAATAACTGAGGAAGGTTTTGTATATTGCTAAAGATTATTTTGTATAATTATTATTACCTGAAGGTGGCAAAACCGGAAAAATAAACTTAGGTTTGTAACAGGCATTTTTCTTCTTCTTTTTCTTCTTCTTCTTCTTCTTCTTCTTCTTATTATTATTATTATTATTATTATTATTATTATTATTATTATTATTGCGATTACGTACTTGTGGATACTTTAGTCTTTTATATTAATATGTATAAAAATCTCTTTAACATCCTAGAAAATTAGGAATGATGGAAGAAATATGAAATTAAGTCATAAATTATCTGCTCTCTCTCTCTCTCTCTCTCTCTCTCTCTCTCTCTCTCTCTCTCTCTCTCTCTCTCTCTCTCTTGTGAGAATGGGATATAGAAAAGGGTCTATAAATTTCCCTTTTATCAATTTAGAAAGTTTTGTCATATAAAGATGTCATCAACCCCCCCCTTCCCCCAGCTTTTCATCTTTGTCAGCCCCCCCCTCCTTTACCCCTCATATCTTATTTTTAATGATTGATGTTTTTTCATGTCATTTTTGTCCTCTCACTCTATATTATATTCCATTAATTTATCTTGGATTATTTTTATTTATTTGTATTTACATAATATTTGTACAGTTGCTTCATTTAATGTCCATTTTACTTTGTTTAAATTGTATCCTATGCCTTTTTTTTCATTGATTCAATATATTTATATATATATATATATATATATATATATATATATATATATATATATATATATATATATATATATATATATATATTTATTTCTTATTTTCATAAACTTTTTTGTTCCCCCAGTCCTCTTGTCTTGCAATAATTTATCTTCCGTGACATTTATCTTTTTATTTATTTTCTCTTTTTTATTCAATTACTTTTTTTACCCTCACTAGTTATTCCATATATTATCTGAAAATATTTTATTTATTATTTTTAGATCAATATATCTGTCTATTTATTAATATGTCTATCAGTCTGTCTATATACCTAGCTATATATATATATATATATATATATATATATATATATATATATATATATATATATATATATATATATATATATATATATATACATATATATATATATTATGGACTGTTTTTCATTAAAAAAAAATTCTCAATTTTCTGGCTTCTAATGCCGCATTTGACATATATTTTATTTTCTCATATATAAATTTATTTAATTTTTCATCAGATTCTTCCATTTTTCTCCTACCAATGTCCTATGATAGTTTAAATGATATCAGTTTTTTTTAGTGTGTCACATTTAATTTCTTTTTATTTTAGATTATACAAAATTGGTCCCACAGCTTTTGTGGATATACTCCATTTAGGTTGTCACACAAGACAGCACCAATGTATAATATAATATATAATATATATATATATATATATATATATATATATATATATATATATATATATATATATATATATATATATATACATTGTTGTTTAATGTGTGTATGGGTGGAGTGGTAAGGGAAGTAAATGAAAGAGTATTGGACTTGAGGCTTGGAACTAGTGGGTGAATTTGGAAGGCTGTTGAAATTGAATTAGTTACTTTTTGTGGATGATACTGTACTTTTGACTGATAATGAGAATGAACTGAATCAGTTGGTGACTGAGTTTGTTAGGGTATGTGAAATTGGAAGTTGAGAGTGAATATTGGTAAAAGTAAAGTCAAGAAATGCACGAGGAGTGTTAATGTTGGCAGAGTGAATGCAGGAATGAATGGGGAGTTGCTTGAAGAAGTTGAGAGTGTTAAGTATCTGGGGTCGCATGTATCTATGGAATGGACGAGTGGATGCGGAGGTAAGTCTATAGTGAAGGAAGAGAGGAAATGCCTAGGTGGGTTGAAAAGTGTAATGAGATATTGGTATTTGGAAATAGATTCAAAGAGGAAGACATATGAAGGTGTGATTGTGCCGACAGCATTGTATGGAGCAGAGACTTGGAACGCAAGAGAAGATAAAAGGAACAAGTTGGATGTAATGGAGATGAGTTGTTTGAGAAGTTTGATTGTTGTGTCTAGAATAGACAGAGTAATAAATGAGAACGTCAGGCAGAGAACGAGTTTTGAAAAGAAGCTGTGGGATTGGTTAGATCAGAAAGTACTAAACTGATTTGGACACATGTAGAGGATTAGTGATGAACGAACAGCAAAGAAAATGTGGAGTGCAGAAGAAATTTGAATTAGGCCAAGAGGAAGACCTAGAATGAGATGGATGGATGACGTAAAAAAGGGCATTAAATGCACACGGAATGTCAATGGAGCAGGGAAGAGAGCGTGCAAGAGATAGGAATTAGTAGAGGAAGATTATGTATAGATGACACGGGCTAAAGGAATCCCTTGCACCTGCTAGCTCAGTGAACTGTGATGGACGGGTGTGAGGAGAGTTGCCTTGTGATGAAGCAGTGAGGGTAAATCAGCTGCGGCTGTCGTGCTCATTGTAGAATATCCTAGCCCACCTACCTTGTGGATGAACCAAACCGGGTGGAAGAGGGGAATGTGGCAACCCTTTATCCTCAAAGAGCTAAGAGAAGTAGTTGAGGTATGTATGGATCGTGATAAATGCGTAATTCTTGGCTCGGCCATCCCTCTTACAATGGGGAATGAGGCCATGTATATGGATATATGTGTGTGTATATATATATATATATATATATATATATATATATATATATATATATATATATATATGAATGGTTATGGCTATATAAGGAAATTGACAGAAATTTTGAGATCCTTAGTACTTTGTACTTTCATGTTTATTACTTATCTTCAGAGGAATGGAGATTCCTCTGAGATAAGTGATAAATTTGAAAGTACAATGTACTAAGGATCTCAAAATTTCTTTCAAATTCCTTACATATATATGTATATATATACACAAACAGTATAACCATGCTATACTAGATCACCTTTCAATGCTTATGATAATGATATACCTTGTTGTTACAGGTAAAAGTTTGAAATCATCATCCATGTATGATAAGGAGATTACGCAGATGAGATAAGATATTATAAGAAACTTATCTTTGGGGGTAATCAATGATTATGTGGGTAGATGGTGCTGGGTTTGTTTTGAATTGGGCTTGGTGGTCTTTGCTTTGTTAATTTGTTGTTATAAGTTCTGTCATACATAATTAAGGATTCTGCTTTCTTGCACATCTTTCACATTCACAAGAGTACGACTGGGTGCTTTTACAACCTTCAGGAATGTTGTGTAAAGTATCTCATGTGTTTCAGGCTCTTATTTTTTCCCCATTACCATCTAAACTATGATTCTTTTATTTTAAGATGTCTGAATTACATCAAATTCAGTATTTACTAAAGTATGATTGAGTTTTAACACCTTTTGAATGCTGTGTTTTTAGTCTCTTAGATTTAGGCTTACTTTTAGTACTTCAGCATCTAGTAAATTTTAACTGATTTTCAGTATTACAGTACTGATTCAGTATCTCCTTTGGCAATAAGGTTAATATTACTTGGTTACAGCATAGTCAAAAGAGTAACTGAGTTTTATCATTTAACTGGAAGCTATGCTTAGCGTCTTTGGTGTTTCAGGTTTTTTTTTTTTTCTTTGCCCTCAACTCTGTCCAGAATACGATTAATTTCTAGTAGTTTAAACTCTGTCATGTTATTTTTCTTTCTTTTAGTTTTTCTTGCTCTCATCATATACCACTGCATAAATGTTTTTTGAGGCTTTTTTGCAATGTGTTCAGTATATGCCTTGTAACTGAGGCCTACGTTTAATTCTTTTAATATATAAAATATCGGATACATTTTTGCTGATATAAGTTTGACTCCTGTTCTAGGTGCATTTTTCATTAATGTTTTCTGCATTTGCTAGAGTTGGCAAAATTATAACTCTTAGAGATACTGTATTATTGTGTTAATTATTTCTTTATCTATATTTAATATATTGCCTTGAGTATTTGCTTATTATATTTTTTTTAGGTATTTAGTTTTTTGCCATCAGCATTTAAAAGATTATGATTAATATATTTGTGTGTGTGTGTGATTAATATGTATGTGTATGTGTGTGTGTGTGTGTGGCATGCTGTAATAAGTATCTCAAGTTTTTTAAGCTTTTCCGTTATTATTCAGCATTTATCAAAGTATTATTTCTTCATTGCCTGCAGCTCTATCATTACTTCCCTTCAGTATATGCAAGATCATGGCTAATATTTGTACAGCCACTAACTATTAATTGCTAAATCTCTTTTGTTTTATTACTAATATTCAACAGGCCGTGATTCAATTTTTGCAAATTTGGATTTTCTTTTCTAGGAGTATGATGACTTTTTGCGCTGCTGTGGGATGCTGTGTGAAATTTCTCTTGTGGATAGAGATATATTTGACATTTTTTTGTGTGCCTTCATATATTCACAAGACTATGTTATTTTTATATTTGCATTTTCAGGGTGCTTGGCAAAATCTCTGTTTACTAAATTGTTATCAGAAGTTCCCCCTAATTTTTTTAACAACTGATGTAG
This sequence comes from Halocaridina rubra, assembly GCA_037179515.1. Lineage (NCBI taxonomy): Eukaryota > Metazoa > Arthropoda > Malacostraca > Decapoda > Atyidae > Halocaridina > Halocaridina rubra. The sequence continues at coordinate 29,457 of JAXCGZ010023469.1, forward strand.
CACAAATATTTATTATTATTATGATTATTATTATTATTATTATTATTATTGTTGTTGTTGTTGTTATTGTTTTTATTGTTTTTGATGTTGTTGTTACTGTTGTTATTATTTCAATGTTTCAGACACTGTGTTGTCTGTTCTGTACTTGATTTATTTTTCATACTAAAGCTGTCTTCTCTTTTTTTAGTTGTCTTCATAAAATTATCATGACTTCCCTATTGATAATCTACATTTTTTTTCTTCAGTAACTTAATAAGTCAGATGAGCAACTTCATGAGCTTTTAAAAATGTAGTCAATCATATTTCAATACTCATATATGATGATAATAATAATACTAATAATAATAATAATAAGAAGAAGAACAAGAACAAGAACAAGAAGAATTAACAATAATAATAATAATAATAATAATAATAATAATAATATTAATATTACAATGGGAGATTACCTTTCCACATTTTAAATAATGCTCTTTAATAACCTCTTACCGAGGATAATTCAATTTGGAACCTGTAATACAGGAAGCCACAGCTTATTATTATTAATATTATTATTATTATTATTATTATTATTATTGTTATTATTGTTAGTAGTAGTAGTAGTCGTAGTACTAGTAGTAGTAGAAGTATTTTTATTATTATTGTTAATATTATTGTTATTATTATTAATATTGTTATTATTATTATAATTAATAAGAGTAGTAGTAGCAATCGTAGTAACAGTACTAATTGTAGTACTAGTAGTAGTAGTAATAGTAGCAGTAAAAGGAGTAGTAGTGGTATTATTATTTTTATTAGTACTATTATTAGTACTATTATTATTATTATTATTATTATTATTATTTTAATTATAATTTTTATTAATATTATTGTTATTATTAATATTATTATTATTATTATTATTTTTAATTTTTATTATTAGTATTAATGATTTTTATAATGACGATTACTTTATTATTATTATTATTATTATTATTATTATTATTATAAATATAATAATAATGATAATATTATTGTTAATGATAATAATTATCATTATTATTATTGTAATTATTATTATTATTATTATTATTATTATTATTATTATTATTAACAATAATATTAACATTATTATTATATTTATTATTATTATCATCATGGTTATTATTATTATTATTATTATTATTACTGATATTACTTTATATCATCATCATATTATTATTATTAATATCTTTATTGTTATTAGTAGTAGTAGTAGTAGTGGTAGTAGTAGTAGTAGTAGTAGTATTACAATTATTATTATTATTATTATTATTATTATTATTATTGTTAATGATATTTTTCTTGGTATTGATATTATTTTATTATTATTGTGACTAATATTATTATTATTATTATTATGCTTAATAATAAAAATAATAATTATACTAGTAATATTATTATCATTATTATTATTATTATTATGAATAATAAAAGTAATAATAATAATAATATTTATAGTATCACTATAATTATTGATATTATCGTTAATGTTATTATTATTATTGTTGTTATTGTTCTCTTTTTGTTAATATTATTATGTATATATATATATATATATATATATATATATATATATATATATATATATATATATATATATATATATATATATATATATATATATATACATAGATTTATATATGTATATATGTATGTATGTATGTATGCATAGTGATGATCAGAGCATCAGAATTTTAAAATATTGTATTGTCCTGAAATGCTTTTCACACATTAGAGTGAATATGTAGTGATGGAGAGTGGGGGAGGGGGGCTGCAGGTTATCTTTAATATGTATTGAAGCAAATCTTATTTTTATGAGATTCAGTGTTACGCTTTTAGTACATTTAGATAGATTTTTGTATGTTTTTTTTTTAACTAAATTAATGAATCCAATTTTTTTTATCATAAAAATATGTATAAAATGAAAGTATTTTGAAATCCACTTTTATTTATTTTATCATCAGGGTTAGTTGTAAAATGATTAACCCATTGATAATACTTTAATTACATGTTTAATTCTTCTTACTAAATTTGATTCCTTATTATATTTTATTAAAAAAAATTTATATGAATGCTATAGCTATAAAATTATACATAATTTGCTACTTTTAGCGATGTGGATGTTTGGTATATTTACTAGATTTAATTTCAAAATAATAAACCCTCTGTAGTCATTCTAATGTTCAAGTGATAAACCCTTTGATAATATATATATATATATATATATATATATATATATATATATATATATATATATATATATATATATATATATATATATATATATATATATATATATATCCCAAGTTAATTTAACTGTAAAAGTATTTTTATTATATTTTGTAATTTAATTCATTATCTCATGCAATAAGTCTCTGAAAGCATAATAAGCCCTTTGATTAATAAGAAAATAAGTTATTTGTTTTGATTTTTAATTAAGCTACCCTTTGTTTAATCGCAATAATGGAAAAATGGCGATATATTTTTCTTACTTATTATCATATAATTGTTTCAGTGTTCGTTTATATATATATATATATATATATATATATATATATATATATATATATATATATATATATATATATATATATATATATATATATATATATATATATACTTGTGTGTATGTATGTATAGTAGCTATGTTAATAGACCTACATACTTCTTATTTATAATTATTTTTTTATTAATAAGAACGAACTCGAACCTGTTCCTGCCATTAGAAATTGTAAGTGCTTTTCATAATAATAAAAATAAAAATTATAACATACTATTATTATTATTATTATTATTATTATTATTATTATTAATATTGTTATTAATATTATTATTAATATTATTATTATTATTTTATTATTATCATTATTTTTTATTATTTGTATTATAATTCTTGTTATTACTATTATTATTATTATTATTATTATTATTATTATTGTTCTTATTATTGTTATTATTATTGTTGTTGTTACTGTCAATAAAATTGCATTTATTTATGTAGCGATAATAATACTTTATATTTGCATCATTATCAATATTATCCATGCTATATATATATATATATATATATATATATATATATATATATATATATATATATATATATATATATATATATATATATATATATGAATTTTATTTATCCCTGACCGGGATTCGAACCTAAGACACATAAATAATGCCCCAAGGCGCTATCAACTACACCACTTAATGCCCATATATATATATATATATATATATATATATATATATATATATATATATATATATATATATATATATATATATATATATATATATATATATGAATTTTATTTATCCCTGACCGGGATTCGAACCTAAGACACATAAATAATGCCCCAAGGCGCTATCAACTACACCACTTAATGCCCATATATATATATATATATATATATATATATATATATATATATATATATATATATATATATATATATATATATATATATATATATATATATATATATATATATATATATAAACACTGAATATTAACATGCAGTCTAAAATGGTAGAAAAAGCCTATTGCTTTCTTTAATGGGCTTTTTCTACCATATATATATATATATATATATATATATATATATATATATATATATATATATATATATATATATATATATATATATATATATATATATATATATATAAATAAATGTGTGTGTGTGTGTGGGTGGGTGGGTGGGTGGGTGTGGGTGGGTGTATTCTTAATCATGCATTTACCGATAATAATATTTGAAAAAATAAAATAAAATAAAACTAGCTTTAAAAAAAAATTTCAAGTTCTGTACAAAATGATAAGGACATTGCCACTTTCAAATTTGGAAATTTCTCCTCATGAAAGTTATCGACTTACATTTCTTTTCTTTTTTTTCACAAATCCAATGCTTTTACCGCTTTCAATAGGAAATGAATATATATCAGTATGTAATTCTAATATTATTGTTACATTGACTTGCAATTTATTTTCATCTCTTTCTAATACTGCTACGGAATTTGATCTGGTGTTCACTTCAATAAACATTGACTTGTCTCTATTTTCAAAATATGAATCTATTTTATTTAATACTTTAATTATGAGTATAATAATGGCAAAGTTCACTGATTTCATCAACACTATATCAGGTTATAATGGATATTATTTTATGGTGTATTACAATGATAGTTTCTTCACTGTTCCTAGTCCTACTAACACTATTCACTATCCTATGAGAACTTTGAACTGCTAAGGTAGAATTGAGTACATAGGAGCAGCTGGGAATATACGAGGATGGATAGGATGGGCTTGGGGATGGAGTCTCCTTGGTGTTGGGGGTGGGATGGGATTCGTTGGGGGATGGAGGTCTCCTTGGTTATGGTGATGGGATGGGATTGGTTTGGGGCCGTGGTCTCCTTGGTCTACCCTCTACTTGTTATAAAAAGACCTCTCTGTGCACACGCCCCTTAAATCGACAACTATATTCCCCGTCAAGTACTTTAGGATGACCAACTTATGCGATTTGGGTGTGAACAGGCTTGAATTTTCTTTGTCTACATATAAATAAAAGGCTTTATAGTGATGTAATTAACGAAGATTATTGTAAGTCATTTTTAAATAAATAATGATGTCCATGTATGATGATGGGGTACTATTGCCTTACTAAGATATAAAATCATAGGTGTTGGTACTAGCTGTAGCAATGCGCATGGAAATCGGTGATTTTGAAGCCCTTGTGAAGTCACTCGCAAGGACAGTGTTTAGGCCTAAAGTTCCTCTACCTACGGCTGGCTCCCTCCTTCTCTTTCTCTCTCTCTCTCTCTCTCACTCACTCTCTCTCTCCTCCTTCCATCAGCCCCTCTCAAAACCTCTGTTGCCATCATTGTAGTGTTTACATATTTTCTATTTTCTATTGAAGCTCTGCTAGCCTTCCAGAATCTACACATTTTAAAAAACTCAAAATTAACATTTCGAAAATTTAAATATATGTCGTACAATGAGTTTAATGATAGCCATGCCTGTCATCCTTGAGAGGTTTTTCAAAAAGTTTTGAAATCATTTCAAAAAGAAAGATTTGGTATCTGAACCCTATAGGGGATTGAATTCACTTGGGGAGAGAAGAGTGATCAATTTGTCCATTTTTTATTTACAGGGAATTTGCTATGAAAATTTATCTTCATTACCTATACATCTTTAGTAATGAAGTTCTTTCATAAATTTCTCTTGAATCATATATAAATATATGCCGTGCAGAGGGATAAATTAGAATAATTTTTATTTTGTTGTATGGAGGCATAATCCGTTTGCAGAGGTGATGCCATATAGTAGGGGAGAAGAGTGGTGTTCGGAGGAGCAGATAGATAGGTCCTCACGTCACCCATTTCACTCACTGCTATTAACTTCATCAGGGGGTGTTAGCGGGTTAGATAGCTGGCCACGCTAGAAATAACTTGCTTTTAATTAATGAAGAATATTTTCTAGAATTTGTTTTTGGTCCAGAGGAAAATGAAACTTATTCCCAAATG
>JAXCGZ010023470.1:0-5000 GCA_037179515.1 Halocaridina rubra
CACAACGGCAGGTTGGCAGAGTGAGATATTAAAAGGTAAATCAGAGAGAATAAAAATAAGCTGGAAGAAGATGTAATATGATGTCGTAGATGTGGTAATACTTGAGGAGTCTTATAAAGTGAAAGAATTGGACTAAGAAATATTTTTATAGCTTAGAAAAATGAGAGAGAACTTAAAATTAATTCTTGGCAAAGGGAGAAAAGTATAATTGATGCTTGTCGCCTTGACACCATTCCTAGAATCTTGTAATTAGAATGAAGAGCTGGAAGGATGAGGCTGGCGAGGAAATGACCCTGGAGGAAACGCCGAGCTTAGCAAAAGAAGAAAAGAATTCGGAATAAGAAAAGGAAACTTTCTAATAATAGTAATAACCCTTAATAATAATAATAATAGTAATAATAATAATAATAATAATAATAATAATAATAATAATAATAATTTATTTTCTTTGTATGGTACTCAAGAATGGTAGTGTTTTGCTGTTTAGAAACTTTCTGTGCAGTGCAAAACATGGTTTTCTACCAGTTAGGCTACTAAATGGATAAATAAACATATGAATAAATAAAGAAGACTAAGACTCTGTTTAAATGATGGTAGTGAAATAGACTTGAAAGGGAATATAGAGGGGAAGAAGATCAATTAGGAAAGTGACTGTAATGTTTCACTTGGGATGACTAGATAGGGAAGTTTGGAGCCTTTGTCAGTATAGCGGACACACTATGCTGTCTATTTTAAATTACAACATATGGTGTTGTTTTTGTGCTTTGTAACTCTCAATATTAATATTGCTTACAATGTAATCAAATTAAAATATTTCGTATCATAATTTTTCCTCTAATACTGACACCAACAAACGTAGAGTCAGTACCTGCATGACCTTGGACTCTCTTAACCTTAAAATATTCAGTTTTACAGATCCCATAAAAAATACAAACTATGTATATGAGCATTTTCATATATATGTGTATTTTTTTTTTAAATGGGAAGAATCCCCATTGGCTTTGATTTTCCTAGTTTTACATAAACGAGATTAGGATTCCTAAAACAAAAAAAGTGTATATGTGAATGTACGTTTGTGGCTGTGTCTTCTTGTAGAGGGTGGAGGGAACGCGAAATTGTATAGTAGAATGATAGGTGGGTGAAAAGTTAAGGGGAGATATTAAGTGGATAAGGGTGTTGGGGGGATGCTCATCCTTGCTGTTTAGTAATTCGTTCACGTGCACTGCTACAGAACTACAAGTACTTTTTTTTTTAATAACATTTGCTGTCTTGGCAGTGGCTGTGATACATATGATACCAAGAATATTCATTCCATATTTTCAACTTGACTCGGTGAAAAAATCACTTTTCTTTGCATGGAATGAGGTTCGCTCGAACACAGTTATATTTCTTTGTCAAACACGTCTTTAACTTCACATCATAGAAGCTTTGAAGCGGCTAACATAAACATTAGATATATTTATGAATAGGAAAATCATAGCAGCCTTGACGCAGGCCAAAATAAACATTGGACTTGTTTATTAATAGACATTTTGCCTGTTAACTGGAGGGCAGTGTGACTGAATAGCTTGCTAGGTTGCACATCATGTGATAGGCGAAGGGGATCAGATATATATTGATGGATGATTGTGCAAGGAGGAGGTCTGCATGAGCCCTTCCAGGTTAAATCATGTAGCACTGTCTGGTGTCTTTTTGCATCTATTTAATTCTAACGTATTTTAACTTCTCTTGACAGTTGCTATGATTAACCACGATTAATATTATCGATGAACTTTAGTCTTTTATATTATGCTTATTGTTTCAGAAATAAAAACTGTGTAGAGTAATTGCTGTTTTGTGTTTTTCAATACGGGATGTTTATGAACATGTCATCCTGAATAGATAACTCTATGCGTACTTAGTAGGAAGCACTGGCATTAATTACATCCTCCGCCAATTTTGACAGAGAAAAATAATTTTGGAAGAATGTACACTAATATCCACAGATGTCATTTTCTTCTGTTGGTGTTTTTATATTATGTTTTAGTATATCCTATACTCTTTTCCCAGAAAAGATCTTGTATTTATACCTAAGTCATGTTATGTAGTATATGATTCATACAGTATAAATATATATATATATATATATATATATATATATATATATATATATATATATATATATATATATATATATATATATATATATATATATATATATATAATATATATATATATATATATATATATATATATATATATATATATATATATATATATATATATATATATATATATATATATATATATATATATATATATATATATATATATATACCGAAAATTTTTGTCCTCCTTGATGGTTTCAGTAAGGTCTGACATTGTGCATGAAAAAAACAATGGATAAAATTGTATTTATATATAATATAGTGTAGAAAATGTATAAGGTTTTTAATAATATATATATATATATATATATATATATATATATATATATATATATATATATATATATATATATATATAAACCGAAAATTTTTGTCCTCCTTGATGGTTTCAGTAAGGTCTGACATTGTGCATGAAAAAAACAATGGATAAAATTGTATTTATATATAATATAGTGTAGAAAATGTATAAGGTTTTTAATAATATATACATATATATATATATATATATATATATATATATATATATATATATATATATATATATATATATATATATATATATATATATATACTTAAAATCTTACTGTTGTTATAAGGGCAACAGCTGGCGAAGTACTTATTCAGAAGCACACCTGGCAAGGTAGCTCTGACCTGAAAAGCTTACATGAGTATTCAGTTTAAGAAATGAATAGCATCTCTTCTGTCATGCATTATTTATATATATATATATATATATATATATATATATATATATATATATATATATATATATATATATGTATATATTATTAAAAACCTTATACATTTTCTACACTATATTATTACCTTGCGATAAGAAGTAAAATAAAATGGAACGACAATCAGATGGCTCACGTGATCTCATAAATGACACAAAACCTTTTTTGTAGATATGTTGTCATTCACTTGACTCCCTCAATGGTAACTCTCGGTTTTGTAGAGTTGAAAGAAATGAGCTTTTTATTGTGAAGTAAGACATGAAAGACAATGCAAGCATAATACGCGTGAGCAGTGAATTATTTCCAAAAGGTATAGACCAAAATACTCAGACTATATAACCTAAATTCTCTGTGTACCGAGCAGACGAGAGAAATCCTAATAAAAATTCCCCAAGGCTCCGTCTTTGCCAAGTACTCCTCATAATAGAATTAAAGATTCCGTGTACATCCTTGCATATTTTGCTCTGAAATTCTCTAGTATAAATACCTTTTTAAAAAGAATATAAATGGCACATGAAAATGAAAAGAGTTGTGATAGAATGTAAACAAAGTTTAATAAGCAAACATACTACATAGAAAGCAAATATATTATTGGAATGCCACAGGAACTTGCAATATCTGTTAGATTTTGGTTATATCAGGATATAAAAGTAAGTACCTACTTAGTCACCACTTGAGATGATTTGAGAGTACACTTGAAAGCGCTAAGGTGCAAATACAATAGATATAAAATAGTATCAATCATAATATAGTAAATTTGAATAGGAATATTGAAAATGACCCCTTTTAATTGAGCAGTAATGTAGTTGTCAATGGTTGAAGTGTCACTAGTTGAATAGTCCACAGAATTACTCCCCAAATGGACCTAAGCAGAGCTCTAAATTCATCGTGCAAACCCCGGAATGTTTTGCGCCAACTTCTTTTCATTTATTTCAATAAAATGTAATAATAATACTAATAATGAGAATGAGAAAATTATAATAATACACTAAATGTGTTTTACATCCCATTTTACCTAGGCTGTGAAATTCGCTTCTACTTGACACAGGTTTCATACATTTGCCATATAAGAAGAAGAATAAATAAGGATTCTGAAAGTTGGCAACGAATACTCCTCTCATGAGATGCTTTCTCTTTCGTCTTTGGTTATTTTATTATGCTCTGTCTGTCCCTTCGTCAAGATGTCTATATCTTTGTATCAATGCTTTTGTTGTTGCTGTTTGTCTTTTGCTATGATCTCTTTTTATTGTACGTATCTCTCTCTCTCTCTCTCTCTCTCTCTCTCTCTCTCTCTCTCTCTCTCGTCTCTCTCTCTCTCTCTCTCTCTCTCTCTCTCTCTCTCTCTCCATATATATATATATATATATATATATATATATATATATATATATATATATATATATATATTATATATATATATATATATATATATACACGCGCGCGCCTTACAAGTTCAAGGCACATTGAGAAATTCATACACGGGATCCCCTGTGGGTAGTCGTAAAAGTCTTGCACTTTACTGACTGAGGTGCTTAAGCTGGGATACGAATGCATAGATATATTAACTAACACACGAAAAGAGGGCAGCCATAAACTATTATATGATAATAAGTAATATCGTAGATTAGGCAGTGAATGAAGGAGCCCCCGACGACCTTGTCCTCTGCAGTGCAGTTAGATCGTTATTTTTGTCTAATTGCCTCTTAAATCACAAACTGCAAACTGGTTTAGGGCCTTCAGAATGGCAGCTGTGGCAAATACGGCTTATAATTAATGTTTCTATTACGAGTTGGGTGAAAAGAGAATATGTGTGTTTGTCTGTGTGTGGGAGAGAGAGAGAGAGAGACTTAAAATCTGCAACTCTTTCTTATAGTTTGTTAAGCAAAGCTATAATTGTGCCCATCAACATGTTCTATATAACTTTAGTATTAGATGTGTGGATCCATTTTGGAACAGCTGCCCTAGCGTGGGCATCGATAAAAGCAAAGATGCCTGTTTTGGAGCTCCTGTGAATAAAAAAGACATCAACAAACAAAGAATAATGCTAATCCTTTTTTTTTTTTTTACAATGAAAGTGAATCAACACTGGCATAGAAACTCGGGTACCTATAGGGAA
>JAXCGZ010023470.1:10000-30000 GCA_037179515.1 Halocaridina rubra
GTATGCTCGTACCACTCACATGATGTGTATATCCTGCTCTTATGTGTTTTGTGGTGATTGCGTGTCTTTGGGTTATATCTCCACAGAATATATTCAGGTGGATGGAAATAATGTAACCTTGTCCCCTCCCCCAAACCTTTCATTTCCCAGCGCATTCATTTAAGAAGCTGATAGCATAAATCTTTGCTGGTTCTGAAAGAAAAGTGTGTAAGATTAATCGCAGGAATTACTCTGGGGGAATTTTCCTAAATTGGTGATAATTTTTGTCTCTTTCTTTGTAAGTAGGTTTTTGTTTACCTTTTTATGGGGTTTGAGGGGATGACGTGAACGTTCTAATTGAATATTTAATCTGTAAAATAGGACGACCTTTCGAGTACCTCAGCTGTGTGTTGGTTCGTGTGATATGTAGAATGTCTCTTAATTAACAGATTTGGATTCGAATACTTTGTTAGATACTTGAAATCAATATTAACAAGAAATTCTTCATTAACTCATTTTATATTACACCTGTCTTCCACTGTGAGTTCCAGTCTTCATATTGTTAAAACCCATAGGCAGTAAAGACAGAAACTTGGTATTGCAGTTATGGGAGCCTTTATGGGTGACAACACGCTAGGTGTTTATGGTTAATATCACGAGCCGATGCTTCAGAAGCCCATTGGATGTTAATCTTGGCTCTTTCCTTAGTTTCAACTCCCCCCTTAAAGACCTTGGTAAGGAGAACAATCGAAATGTATGTGACGAATTTTGGTTAACCCCTCGCCCTCAATGAAAACACCAAAGTATGTGTATGACTTGTGGTGGAAGAGTTTCGTTACTAGTATAGAGACTTCCGTATAGAATAACCATCATTTAGACATTCATTAGACATAGTCCGTGTCTTCCATTCGGAATTTAATTCCTCAGCACGGTTCGTGTAGAATCACTTTTTGAAAACCTCCTAGGGATGAACATTAGAAGTAGCAGCTCGTTTGAGGTAATTCTTGCCAACTCAACCTTGAGATGTGTGAATTTAAGACTATTTTTGTGTGAAAAGATATTTAGAAGTGGCTGAAATGGTTGTCCTACTGCTCATATTAAAAAGATGACTAATTCTTTTCTTGTGATAGGTGTTTTCAACTCATTAACCTAAGTGACTGTTCTGTTTAATTGATTGCATACACAATGATGGATAAGTATTGAAGAGCTTGGGTGGCCATAAAGGACAAATATTTCAGTCCCACTGAATTCTATATTGAAAAAAATAAACTAGAGGGTTATTCAGTGAACTAATCGATGTATTGAGCTTGGTTGAAACAGTATGTTAACGAGATCGCTGACTTTAAGAAGGGGTGAAATATACACGTTCCAAAGGTCCACGTAAAAATAGAAAAAATAAAAGAATCATATAAATGTTTTTTTAGGTTACTTGGTAAGGATTTGTTTATTTGTATAGTATCTTATACGAGTATTTTTTCTGGCATTTTCCAGGGAAGTAGTTCATCTGCTTTTTTCCATTAGGCAAATGGAAAGTAATTTTCACGAGGCAAGACAGGTTTGAACACTTCCATTTTCCTCCTGTACCATATCTCTCACATTTTTCCTCTAAAATCTTATAATTAACCCCTTCTTCTTCTTCTTCTTCTTCTTCTTCTTCTTCTTCTTCTTCTTCTTCTTCTTCTTCTTCTTCTTCTTCTTCTTCTTCTTCTTCTTCTTCTTCATCTTCTTCTTCTTCTTCTTCTTCTTCTTCTTCTTCTTCATCTTCATCTTCTTCTTCTTCTTCTTCTCCTTCTCCTTCTCCTTCTTCTCCTTCTCCTTCGTCTTCTTCTTCTTCTTCTTCTTAGCTCTACCCATCTTCTTTTTCTTCTTTTTCTTCTTTTTCTTCTTCTTCTTCTTTTTCTTCTTCTTCTTCTTCTTCTCTGACAATGTGAATATTTACATACTACCCCTTAGGGATTATCTGTGAGTGTAAATATACTTCAGCACTGTATGTACTCACTAAACCTGCTGAGTTACTACTAGCTGCCACACGGTATAGTAACCGTCGAGTCCCTCAAAGAATCAAATTTGGTACAGCCTTGAAGTAAACTAGGAAATTCCTACATCAACACCGAATAGCTTGGATATTCGTTACACATGTCTTATTATCGCTTCACATCTGACAAGCCTCAACACTTCCCATCTCTGTTTCTCTTTTTGTTTTCATCGTTCCCAGGCTTGATGAGGGTAGATTTTTTTTTTTTGGCCCGGCCTCGTGTCACAATCCTAAAAAAAAAAAAAAAAAAAAGATGCTTGAATTACGTTTTTTTTTTTTTTTTTTACTACGGGCTCAATGAACCTATCATTAGATGTGTGACATCAGTAGTGAACTGGTATCTTTAGAGGTTATTGCATCAGTATTGCAAAATTGCTTATTCCGCCTATAAAAGCACTTTTTTATTTTTTACTTAAAATGAAAGTTTCTTTTGAGAAACACTTGTCAATTCAGTGGGTTTCTTGAATTCAAGAATATTTGTATCAGTAATTTATCTTGAAGATAAGATTGTGATATTTTATGTCATTCTTGTTTTGGTTATAAAACTTATTATTAAATTAAATTCTATTCCATTGTTTTTCATGTTAGATTTATTTTCTTTCTATTTCAGTGCATATCTTAATTGTTTATTTCAGTATTTTAAAATACTGATAAATAGATAGACATTGGACAATATAATTTCGCTATTGTAAAGGAAAATATAATTTTTATGATATTTTTATTTTAATAATATTTTATTTAAAGTTAATTATTCTATTTTGCTCCATAGCATTAATATTCGGGGCTAAGAAACATGCGCACAGAAGCATACACAAAATGAGTTTTGCTGAACACTTTCCACGTATTTTGAAAAGACGAATATTTCTTCATTTAATGAGTTTATTTTTGTTTTTAAAAAACACTGATATTCAAGTATATTAAAATAACACAAAGATTTCGTTTTATTTCTAAAAGACAAATATTATATTTATACTTTTTCTTATATTTTTAAAACCACATAAAGTCAAGACATTCGGGCAAATCGCAACTTTTCTATATTTCTTTACTTTTTCTTTTGTTTTTCAAATCTTTGACTTGAAAATATTTATGTTGTTTAAAATGTATTTTTTACTGTTACATATTGTCATAAGAATGGCCAACGCATGATATTACAATGCCCTTCTTATATTGAATAGAGCATCATATTTGGTCTTCCTTAAGAAGGTCTTAAATACATTTTACTTTATAAAGAAATAGATTCTGTCGTCAGTTCGTCCTTCTTGAATCTAGGAAAAATTTATATCTCTGAAAAGTGAACAAAGAAGCTCTAAGAAATAAGGAAAATGATTATATTTGTTGCTTTTAATAAGGAAATAAAGGACAAATCTTTTTCTAGGAAACTCATTATATATTTGTTCAGAGTCTCATTAGTTGTCCTTATTGTTGAGTGAGGAAGAGAGCAACAATCCTTAAAAAAAAAAAAAAAAGCCTTAAGCCTATTGTTCATATTATAGAGAAGGCCTTACGTCTTTTCTTTCTTTATTTCATTATGTTTTTCAATCTTTGTCGAACATAATTCGCCAGAATATTAAGTGTGTGTGTGTGTGTGTGATTACTTATGGTCATTTTGCCTAGAAATAGAAAAAAAAAATATAAGGGAGTACCTTAGTGCATACCTTCAGCAATAACCTCTGAAAATGAGAAAATAAATTTACTCGTAAGAGCTAAAATACTTTGTATTTTGAATTTAGCCTTGTAGTCGCTATAATTATATTAAGAATTTTCTTTTCGTGAAATAATTTCGTGTGCGCGTACACGCGCACACACATACAGACACTCACATACACACACGAATGGTATTTGCAAGTGTAAACCATTCCTACAAACATTCTGCAGTAAATCCAATGGGGAGGAGTTTACCTGTTGTTGGCACTGCAGGGAAACCAAACTTTTGCAAGACGTGAAGAAGAATGCTTCTATTTCTTCTCACGTCCTTCTGTTGTTATACAGAGGAATCAAACCCATTTTTATATGCAATTCCCTCTTTGAACTTCTTTTTTTCTTTTTGCATTTTGTCTGATTCATTGGGAATTTTCTTTTCTATTCCTATTGCACTCAGTCTCTTGTTTTTCTGTTTATTTCCTATTGTCTCATTTAGTTGTTGTTGTTTTTTTTTTGGCTTTTGGTCTGTTTCATTTGATTTGTTTCTGTTATTTGTGCATTCTCTCTCCTTTGATTTTTAGATTTCTACATTTTTTTTCTAACTTTTAAGTGGGTATTATCTTTCCAGTTCATTCTGCCTTATTCTCTTTTGCTTTCAACTTTGTCCTTTTGTCAATCTCATTTCTCATGCCCGTATTGTTTCTTTCCTACTTATCAAGAAGCGTCGTGTTGAGACTTGTGCAACTTATGTAGTCCTCTCTGATGCTGTTTCAACATATTAGCTACGAAGATATATATATATATATATATATATATATATATATATATATATATATATATATATATATATATATATATATATATATATATATATATATATATATATATATATTCTTTATAGGCTCTAATATTTTACCTGATGGCTTATTATTATTTTTTTATTTGTCATAAGCAAACAAAAGCTTATGCTTATCTGTAATTCTTTAGGTTCTTTTGACCTTTCTTTATTTAGCTACGTCACATATAATTATCGTCTTAAAGTGAAAAAAAAAAATATATGAATAGAGAGTTTATCTCTCTGCATCTTTTCACATATTCGTCTTTAATATTTATCGAAGAATAGCTCTCCCACCCACGTAATAGTTTTTTTTTTATTTTACACATTTTCATACAGTTGTGAGAATTAATCCTTGTGTCTCTATCCTCTCCTGCTCATTATTTTTCCTTTATAATTTTCACAATATTTTGATCAAATATACAAAACAAAAGAGAAAGGCGTCAACTTTCTCATCTATTTTTTTTTCATCAATTCATAAGAATCTTCTTCAGAAGCACACACACACTAAAACTAAATTAGAAGAAAATATAGGATATGGAGAGTTAAGAAGCATTACGCTGTCTCCTGTCAACACATTTAAGTAAATAGAATTAAGTAAGGAAATACAAACACCAGATAAATAGTAAGTCTATTTCCTTATCTCAGTAGAAATAGGCGTCTTAATGCACACACATCCACACAAGTCATACTCAGACTGCGCAGACCGTCGAGTAAGAGGAAGCCTGGCTTCTGTCTTTTCCCCAGTGTCTTAAGTCGAGTTCAACAAACACTTAATAGAGCAAGTTAGAGCTATTGATATTCACGATAGAGGAAAAGAGAGAGAAATTGTCTCTGCCTAGTAGGTGGGAGGGCGATATTTCCCCTTTGGGTAAATGAGAATAGATTGGTTCCTCTATAACAGTTCTCGTGTTTTTAGGGCCTTAAAAGCTGTCGCTTTCTACAGATTAATGGCATGAGTTTCTGCAGAAGGAATCTTGTTCGCAAGTTAACCAAACAGTTCTTGGAATTTCTGCCAGTTTATTTAACTAAAAGTTGTAGTATTTCCTGCTACTTTATTTATTAAACTCTCTCTCTCTCTCTCTCTCTCTCTCTCTCTCTCTCTCTCTCTCTCTCTCTCTCTCTCTCTCTCTCTCTCTCTCTCTCTCTCTCTCTCTCTCTCTCTCTCTCTCTCTCTCTCTCTCTCTCTCTCTCTCTCTCTCTCTCTATATATATATATATATATATATATATATATATATATATATATATATAATATCTTTAATATGTAGAGATAGTGTGATTATAAAATTTATTTGTACATGAATTAAAAAAAAAGAATATGAAGTTTACTAGGCCATGTTTTTAGGTAAATTGGCGATTTGACATCACCCAGGCAAGAGAGTTTAAGGTGTTTATCGGGAAAGTTACTGCTGTGGTTGAACACCACAGTGGGGGGTTGGGTATTTCACCGGCTGATGCCCGCTAAAACACGGGCGACGCCTCTGATAGGAGGGCTAAAACCCAGCGAATATTAACTTTAATTTTAAATAAGGACCTGAAGTAATATGGCTCAAGCATGCCCTCCGGTCTTTCTCTCGCCCTCTGTTGGTTGTTTTTTATCCGGTAAAAATGAGAGAGAGGAGTTACCCCCCCCCAGTGGTAGAGCGCACGACTCGGGAAGCAAGACACCTGATTAACATGGGTTCGATCCCACCATGGAGGCGTTGAGAAGGACATCCAGGCATTATCCTCCGGGTTAAGCATGTCTGATCTACCCCTCTTCGAATGGCACCTAATTAATGAGACACATGAAAATGGAAAATGGTAATCCTAGTAATGGGAATAGGATTAATAACCCAGGGTATTAGTGATCAGTCTCCATGGTGTATGCTCTTTGCAGATGACATTGTACTGTGTAGCAACTGACGAGAGGTAGTGGAGGAGAAGCTTGAGGAGTGGAGAAGAGTGATGGAGGATAGAAGACTGAAAATCAACAGGAAGAAGACAGAGTCCTTGAGGTTGAGAGATGATGAGGATGGGGAGGTCAATTTGCAGGGGAAGGTGTAGGAAAGAGTTGAAAAGTTCAAGTATTTGGGATCAGCAGTAGCAGAGGATGGTGACCTAGAGTCAGAAATAACCCACAGAATACAAGCGGGATGGAGGAACTGGAAGAAAGTGTCTGGGGGTACTGTGCGACAGGAGAATAGGGATTAAATTGAGGGGTAAAGTGCATAAGACAGTTGTGAGACCTGCAATGATGTATGGAGCAGAGACATGGGCAATAAAGAAGACATAAGAGAAAAAACTGGATGTGGCTGAGATGAGGATGTTGAGATGGATGTGTGGGGGTGACAAGAAGCGATAAGATCAGAAACGAGGTAATTAGAGGTACCTCAAAAGTTAGAGAAATATCAGATAAGATGCAAAAAAGTAGACTAAGATGGTATGGTCATGTCGTTAGGAGGGATGAACAGTATGTTGGGAGGAGGGTGATGGAATGGATATACAGGGTAGGAGAAGGAGGGGGAGACCAAAGCGTAGGTGGATGGATTGCATCAGTGACGACCAGAGGTCTACAGGTTTGTTGGGTGATGAGGTATGGGACAGAAACAAATGGAGAAAACTGGCCAGAAACATCGACCCCACATAAAAGTGGGAAAAGATGTAGACGAAGAAGAAGAAGAGTGTGGAATTCCTTCTTCCTTATTACTAGAGAATTTTCTTTTAGTCACTTTTTGCGACATTCAGGAATACGAAGGTGGTCATCACGCTTCTCTTCCACCAAAGATGAATCTGTATGACTGCATACAGGGCTCTCGGAAAGGATTTTTGGAATTTCCTTGGAATATGAGATAAATTACTTTAGATTGAAAGATTTTACCTCAGATTTCCAAAGAAATTACTCCAGAATTACTTCAGATATCTTAAGGGTTTATTTTCATTCTTCCTTATAGATATGTAGGCCTATATATTTCAGTTATATTTGTGATTATTGTCTAAGAGATGTTAGAGTAAACACAGGCAGCAATTAAATGACAAGCAAGTCTGATAGTGGCACCTTTTAATTTTTCAGCTTATAAGTACATGGCAAGAGATGTATCTTTAAAAAAAAATGGGAAAATAAATCTTAGACACAACGGAAATTCCTTCTAATTATGGAAACAAATTTTGTATATTGGAAGATTAAAAAAAAAAAATGACGCAATTGAGGATGGGTACAAAGTGAAACTAAGCAACATTACATTCCATATAGTTCAGCAAGTTTCTGTTGACTTTCCTTTTCCGTTGCATCAATGTCACACAGTCGGTTCACTTCCATCGGATCTGAAGGTTATGTTCTCATACCCTGGCAACCTACATAAAAACATTGAGTTCAAGACAATAACATTGTACAAATACGACCCCATGGCACTGTCCCGCTTTTAAGTCCAATAAATTCACCCTATTTCACACGATAAGGCTACTGACGACTTCCTGTCAAATCGAATTCCATATGATTAATATGACGATTTTCGAAGTAAATCACTTTATTTTAAAACTGACAAAAAACAATATATATTTTTAGAAAATGATAAACCGACTAACTGTGCAAATGTTTTCATTTAATATGTGATACTCATACCATAACATGGAACAATGCACATTCAAAGGATTTTCGACATTCAGAAAGTTGATGCAAGAAATTGGCGGACAGATTAATGTGACACTGGTTTTACAAAATATTCACTTGTCAACACCATCTCCACCACACAATTATTACCACCACCACACCATAAAATCATCACCTTCACCACACATTACCACCACTGTTTACACCCTATCACTTTAATGGAACCCTTACCAATGGTCCGGAAACAGTGCTACTGTAGAGACGGCCACGGGCCAGCTGTCTGGACCCTGGCGGCTGGCGCTGTCACACTGAGTCAGTCGCAAATCGTCGTGGACGTGGAGCGTTACGAGAGCACCAAGCCACCAAAGGCTACCTATGCTCCTCGACTACAGATTATACTGACAACTGTATGGCAACATGTAACTGACGGGAGGGGATCAGGCAGTTCATGAAGTACTCCAATTATTATTATTTAATATTTGTCAATTTATGTCAGAATTACCTTCAAGATTATCGGATTACCACAGAATTACCTTAAAAATCTCATTACCTCAGAATTACCTTAAATGAGGTAAAATTACGGTAATCTGAGGTAATTACCTAAAAAATGAGAGCCCTGGACTGCAAGAGAATATTAACGAATAGAGAATTCCTTCTGTAGTTGTTGTCAGAATGCTGGCCCTGGCAGGCGATGGCAATAATATTTATTTACACACACACACACACACACACACACACACACACACACACACACACACACACACACACACACACACACACACACACACACACACACACACACACATATATATATATTATATATATATATATATATATATATATATATATATATATATGACTAATTTCCTTTCACTGTCCATTTGCAACACGCCCCCTACAATATAATATCTCCCTGGGAATCCCTTCCGAATTAGTGTCACCCCTTTAAAGCTATTTCATGGCCCATTTCTTCTTCCATCTTATTATATCTCTTCTCCCTGTCTCTTATTTCTCAGACCCATTACAAATCCCAAGACGTTACTCTTGTATTTTTACTGATATCTTGGATTACAATCCTGATATGGTGTATATTTTGTAATTTTTTTGAATATATTATTTTTCTCACTCAGAACGTGTCAAGTTCGGTTTCCATTGTAGTGTATAGTATACACCACAATAGAATATACAGTGGATACCATATCTTTTCTCCAGTGTTATTAAAAGGATTAATATTATAGGGTAATAGAATCCCTTGTATGTTAACTGCTGTTGCTGCTGCTAGTTTTGCAGGTTACGTTGATTGTATCATTATATATCGGGGATCAGGGATAAGCTGGGAATGGTAGTGGCGTCTATTATTTGCTAGCCCCTAACAGCATAGCAGACTTTTTAAGCGTGAGTGCTGTAATATATACAAAGATAAATATATTCGTCCATTATGCTTTTCTCACGATGAAGAGACAAGCTGTACGATCTCGATTGTGTTGTAGAACGCGGAACCTCTTGGATGGGAGCCACACATTATTTCCATTGTACTACCAAAGTATGACTCTCCATATATGACGCAGTAAGATTTCTTGTTATAGGCCAGCGACTCTTAAGAAAAATTTACTTAAAATACAAATGGCCTAGATCCTTTTCGCTTTACTTTCAAGTAAAATCTTCATCTTCAAAATGTGGGTATTATGTTTTTTTAAGAATACTAAGCGATGTCAATAATCTCTCTCTCTCTCTCTCTCTCTATCTATCTGTGAATTGGTGGAATGCGTTTTAAGTAGGGCATGAAAAAAGAGCCTCTGTACGGTCTTGCAGTGAAGTTACTTGAGTCCTGAAGCAAAGATAACGCTTTATAAATTGCAAATAAGAACATTATTTCTGGTATATATATTCACCAGATATTCATTTCATAAACTACACGCACAAGGCATAATGGAAAGATTCCTTTATATGAATGGGGGGAAACGATGGTTATAAAAACTTAGCATTGAAAGGGGGAAACTTTGACTGGAAAAAGTAATCATTTATTGAACGATCAAAACCTTCGTTGACAAAATCTCATTTCCTGAATGGGAAAATCTGTCCTGGGAAACTCTTCTTTATTGAATGTGGAAAACCATGCCTGACAAAATCTCACATAAATCATGTCTTGACAGAATCTCATTTTTTGAATGTGGGTAAATCACGACCAACACATTCTTCTTTATTGATTATGGTGCATCCAGTCTGACAAGTTTTTTTAGTATTGAATGAGGAAATAATTGCTTACAAGGTCACACCTACTGAATGAGGAGATTACCATGACGTGCAGTTGTAACAAGTCCTGTAATCTGGTGTCAATCAAGTAAATTGCCAGTACATAATTTTCATCTGACTTCGGTACCCATTAACAGATTGCACATGAAAATTATGTAAATCCCCATCTGAATCTCTTTCTAGGTCGTTCGTAAACGATCACAAATCAGAGCTGCAACATTACCGCAACAATGATAAGAAGTGACTGTGAAAGACGCTATAGGGAGTTCTTTATAGTTTTTGAAAGAACTATTAGGAAATAAGAGAGTGTAAAAATGTCTTCCAACTGGTATAGAACCACCAAGTATCTCTCTCTCTCTCTCTCTCTCTCTCTCTCTCTCTCTCTCTCTCTCTCTCTCTCTCTCTCTCTCTCTCTCTCTCTCTCTCTCTCTCTCTCTCTCTCTCTCTCTCTCTCTCTCTCTCTCTCTCTCTCTCTCTCTCTCTCTCTCTCTTTCCGTGTGTGTGTGTGTGTGTTTTGTGGTTTTGTGGTCGTAATCTTAAGCAGAGTTTAAAAACTCTTGTTATTAAAATGTAGAAATCTTGGTAATATTCATTTTTATATCTTTTGTGCTCATGATGTTTTTAACCTATGCCAACTTGCCTGAAATCATCCTTATTAGTACCTAATCTCAACTCGAACGCGTGAAGATTCTATTTTTCTATTATCTCCACCCATCGAATTGCTCTACTACTTTTCATGATACTCAGGATGGACAATATTTCCCTTACCTAAGCTGGGTGTCATAAAGAATCAATTCCATCATGAAATCCAATCATCTAAAAATTTTCCCTTATTGGCTTATGAGAGGCAGGAGGGTCAGTATTTCCTGTATCTAAGCTGAATTTCCTTAAGAATCTTTTCCATCACTGACCTCACTAATATAACTGAGAGGGTCAAAAAAAGGTTGCTTAGTTAATGGGCGTTACTCTCTGCGGGGAATTGACCTCTTTTACGTCGTCATCAGATAGAAGCAACAGGGAAATGAGTCACTCATTCTTAACTTTTATTAGTGTTGTTTAAAGCACCAAACATATAGACGAAATTATACATAAATTAATACAGAAAATTCCCATTTTCAAATAATTTATGCTTTTAATTCAAACTGAACTCATGTTTAGTGTCTTGTTTGTATCTCGAAACTAAACAGTTCACTATAAATTTTGTCAATTGAATCTAAGCAGTGTACTGTGAAGTTGTAAATTCAAAGCAAAATGCAAATCTCGAACACTCCACTGGATAATTTGACTAATTGCTTCAATTCTAAGATTATGATCGTTGATGATATTTCATTAGCCTTGATCAAAATTCGGGGAGATTCTTTTTTCAAATATCAGTATTATCGATTCAAAAGTCCATTGTGTATGTATATCAACACAGCGAGCTAATTAGATGTAGCATTTGAGATGAATGGTTTTTGGTGAAACCGAAGTGAGGTGGTCAAAAAGCCCTTCCTGCACGATCTCTGTTTATATATATATATATATATATATATATATATATATATATATATATATATATATATATATATATATATATATATATATATATATATATATATATATATTATCCAGTAGAGTCCCTGTTTGTGTACATGGTGCTTTGAACACTTTCTATATGATTGGTAAAATATGAGTAAAACATAGATTACTTTGAAAAGAAAATAGTATATTTGGCTTATGGCAGTGTCGTATTAACACCATATTTAGTATTTATGATGCCACCAGAATGGATGCATTTGACATTCACATTGCCAATGTATACAGCCATAAAATGCTTTCAAAGTATTGTTTATTTAATGCATTGCTCTTTATAATGTAATACTTTTATTATTAGTTACAGGCATTGCAATTCTAGACTTCCTAGTAATTAATGTCAGCATCAATTTAAATTCGAAACTCTTACACCAGTTATTACTCAACTTTGAACACTTTGATCAACATAATTATAATTTTATATGAAAATGAAATCTGAATGCTTCAAAAGATTGATGCTACCATGAATTAAGCGCTCTGAATATATATTGAGTATTCATTCAATAATGAGAGAGAAAGATAAAAGGTTGAATAGATAGGTAGATTAACACACACCCACACATACACACGCGAGGCGCACTCACACACACACACACACGAAATGAAGGAGGAATTGAGAGGTTTCCCCATATCTTATACATACACTCCAATCACATTCAATTTCTTCTCACTGAATTACAGAAGTCTCTCATTTAATACCTAATTATGATCTCTCCCTTACATGCAATTAAAAGTAATCAATGTGAGCAATATCGAGTCTAGACCCTTGCCAAGCTCAATACAGTAGGAAATCAAGGTGATTCTCTCTCTCTCTCTCTCTCTCTCTCTCTCTCTCTCTCTCTCTCTCTCTCTCTCTCTCTCTCTCTCTCTCTCTCTCTCTCTCTCTCTCTCTCTCTCTCTCTCTCTCTCTCTCTCTCTCTCTCTCTCTCTCACTCACTCACTCACTCACTCACTCACTCACACACACACACACACACACACACACACACACACACCACACACACACACACACACACACACACACACACACACACACACACACACACACCATCTTCACAAGGTTGTTTTAACAGGCTGGAGAAAAGAAAATTTATAGAGAAAAATATTTTATTATTATTATTATTATTATTATTATTATTATTATTATTATTATTATTATTATTATTATTATTATTATTATTATTATTATTATTATTATTATTGTGGACGGGTGTGGGGGGAGTTGCTATTTGATGAAGCGGTGGGGGTAAACCAGCTGCGGCTGTCGGGCCTCATTGTAGAAGATCTAGCCCACCTACCATGTGGCTGACCCAAGCAGGGTGGAAGGGGGGGAGACGTGGCAACCCTCTATCCCCAAGGAGCTGAGAGGAGTGGTTGAGGTGTGTTTGTGGATCGTGGTGAATGCGCGTTTCTTGGCTCAGCCACCTCCCTTACAAGGGGGAATGAGGCTTGTGTCTATGTCTATGTCTATATTATTATATGGGGTGGAGCGAGGTGACGTAGAATCCTCTCCTCTATATTTACTTCCCACAAAAAGTCAAAGTATTTCCTCTGACTCAGCCACTCCCCTTATATGGGGGAATATAGCTTTGGTATATGGATGAATGGATTATTATTATTATTGCTATTATTTTTATTATTATTATTTTTCTTATTATTATTACTATTTTTATTATTATTATTATTATTATTATTATTATTATTATTATTATTGTTGTTTTATAATAATAATAATAATAATAATAATAATAATAATAATTAAAAATAATAATAATAATAATAATAATAATAATAATAATTAAAAATAATAATAATAATAATAATAATAATAATAATAATTATTATTATTATTATTATTATAATTATTATTATTATTATTATTATTATTATTATTGTAGTCACCGTGGCTCAAGCGGTAGGGTTCGTGACTCTGAGGCGTCAGGTCGAAGGTTCGCGCCCCGTCACGGTCTGAGGTTACCAAGGGCATGCACGCAGAGTAACGATTACAGCTGCCAAAACAAGTCTTTCGCAAGAAGGCAACCGTCCTAGCCCTTGGTAGAAAAGGGAGTCCGTGAAGTAAAGCCGGAACCGGAACTATTATTATTATTATTATTATTATTATAATGTCATTAATAGTAATAATAATAATAATAATAATAATAATAATAATAATAATAATAATAATAACAATAATAATAATAATATTAATCAGTATTATTATTATTATTATTATTATTATTATTATTATTATTATTATTATTATTATTATTATTATTATTATTATTTGTAAGTTCTTTTATATATGAACTCATTTTACCCCTAACAAATCGAAACTGGCAAAGGCTCTGTTCCCAGATTTCTTAATTCTCCTTTATAATGGTATGCTCACTTAACTACTGAATTGACAGATGTGACGTTGATACTGATTCCTTCTTACCCTTAAATTGCTCTGGCAATGAGATGCCATACGAAAGACTAAGGAAGCGAATACGGGACCATCTGAGTTAGATATTGTGACCACTAAACTACCGAAATGCTTATATAATTTTCATTTTGTTAATTATAGATCTTGACTTTTTAGCGTTGTTTATATTACTTTGCATATATATGCAAAAGTAATATACTTAATTATGATTATTAAGATATTGAAAATACAGTCACTCGAAGTTTTTGTATTTGCAATCGTGCTCATCTTTTTCTATCAACAGCTCTTCCAGTGATCTTATGAGGTTTCTGTTTCTCACTAGTCATCCATCATTTTTCCACACCATCTATAATCTCTTGAATCATCCTATGCATTCTCTCCTTCTTTGTTCTATATTGTTTCATCCTCCTTTTCCTTCACTTCCATTTTATAAGTAATGAATAACCGGAAAAATCGTCCCTAATGAAAAACAAACCAAAAGGCAGTATCCACAGTAGAAGGGACTTTCATTAAAAAAATATCAGTTTTGAAGTTTTCAGCGATAAAATTATAAAGTAATTAAAAAAGTCAAAATGAAAAATACTCGTTGGAGGAATGAGCGAAATACGATTGGCTGTGGATAATATGATACTCTGATAACTTTGAAAGTTCATAAATATAATGCAATTACGCATTTTCAAAAACTAGACTAGAGTTCCCAGGTTCAAGGAAGGGAGATTCTTTGAAAACATTTAGAAATGCTTAAATTGCATTACATTTGTTTCATCCAGTTAGCCTTGAGTGTTGAGGAGGAGAGTTAAGGGGGGTTTACACGGTCAAACGGTTCGTCGAAGCGGTTCGATAGACAAGTGTTTGAAGTGATGTTCGAACGTGTGAACGGGGTATTTGGTTGTCGAACACATTCGACAAACGTGTTAGACAACCAAATACCCCGTTCACACGTTCGAACATCACTTCAAACACTTGTCTGTCGAACCGCGTTCGACGAACCGTTTGACCGTGTAAACCCCCCTTTACATGTGTTCACTGGTCACTGATGGGTTGGGGAGGTGGTAATAATAATAATAATGATAAGAAAAATAAACAATAATAATAACAATAATAATAATAATAAGAATAAGAATAATAATAATAGTATTGATTGCAATAATAATAATAATAATAATAATGATAATAATAATAATAATAATAATATTGACAATAATAATAATAATAATATTGACTATAATAATAATTATAATAATATAATAATAATAATAGTCACAAAAAGTATGTTAAAGTCATAATTTACGATCATTTTCAGCTCCTAATATACTCTGTCAAAATATTCAGAGTCAAATCCCAATTATTCTCTTTCCAAAGAATCCTGAGAGCACCTTCGTTATTTTCCACAAACTTCTGAGTCTTTTCAGGAACTCCCAAACTTTCTCTTTAATAATCTGAACGTATTTTTGCCCAGTTTACTCTCAGGAGTCACCTTTTAGTGAATCCTTTGATAATTCTTCCTTGAATTTCGTTATGAAACAATTTGAATAATGATTAGTAGAGGTTGGATTTTGGGAGTTTGATCGGGGAATATTAAGATGTGATGATTTTTAGTACCTATTTTTTAAGATCTTGATTTTTTGTATGTTTAGTTTTGATAAGATGGCTTAGCAGCTAAACATTTTTAATTTAATTCTTTTTGGAAGTTACATAGTGATGGTATGACTTTGTTGCTGCTCCTTGAAAGAAGTTTATATATATATATATATATATATATATATATATATATATATATATATATATATATATATATATATATATATATATATAATAGATAGATAGATAGAAGTGTGTGTGTTAGTTTGCCCATCTTTATAGTTGAATAAGAATCAAGGTCAGTGATAGAGAAAGCGATGAGACCTCGTGAGATACTCTCAAAAAGTGTGACATCATGTTCAGCTGAGACATCATCAACTGCTGTGCACATCACAAGTAACGTTCAGTCCTGTTTATGATCGTTTCAGGAAACTTCATTAAGCCGTGCAATGCCGGATCCTCACAAAACTTGATTCCATTTTTTTTTAAGTTAGAAAGAGGAGTACGTTTACACAGACAGCAATGCTTTTTGTAACTTTCAACAGTGACATCATAACAGTAGAAGAAAACAGCTGCCTCTGCTGTGCAGGTTCTCTCAGAAAAAAGAAATGTATTTTTTTTATTTGATGCTGTTCTAATGTGTCTATTAAGTAGTTCAAAAAAAGCACTCTCATATATGACATTTTCTCACCTTCAAAGGGAAGACCTCTTTTGCAAGCTGTCTTGCAGACTTCTATGTTGTGTTCAATCACAGGGACCTTATATTTAAAATGAAAAAAAAAATGTTTTGCGAGACTACTTCACACTCCTTTATTTTCTTTAAGCAAAGAAACCTTTATAGAGACCAACAGACATTTGTGAGGTAACTTTCAGATCTTTTATATTTTAGTTAATTATTCTTTTTCTTCAACGGTAGGCAATGTATTGCCAGCTTGTTTACGCTCTCATATTGTATGTAATCATAGAGACGTTAAAGAAAATATGGTGTATTTGCGAATCTCTGTCATACCGTAATATGCGTAAATAACTATTCAATGGATGCAATCGTATATGCAGACTTATTTTCGGATCTTTATATTCTGAGTGATAATTCTGTTCCATCAAAGGAAGCTGCAATGAAGAAAATATTTGCCAAGATGTTCACAAAATAATATTCTATTTAAAAAAAAAAGGCCTTCCAGGGGACACAGTGATGTTTGTGATCCTCCTTCTTAACCTCTGTTTTTAATCAATGAAATTTTCCAGAGAAAAAACAACTTTTCAAGCATTCATGCGAACCTCTATATTATCATAGAGACCTTCATAGAAATAGATAGCCATTTGTGAGCTTGCTTACTGACCTTTGTATTCCAGTTAATCAAATTAATCTTTAGGGAAAAATAAACAAAAGTTATTTGCGAACTGCTTGACACACTTCTTATATATCGTTTCATGGAATGCATCTCCATTTCAAAAAGCGCAGAATATATTGTCTTCTTTTTACTTCATCGATAGGAGAAGAATTATAAATATGAGAACAGAGGGGAATTGCCAAAATAAAAGGGGGAGCAATATTAATGGGCGAATAAAGGAAATTGTAGATAAAAGAAATATGACGGAAAAAACTTGGATGAAAGAGCTGAAGGGAAAGTAGAAAATATATTTTGTATATATGTGCTCATATTGCCTAGAGTCATTTTCCGTTTTGAGAAAATTGCAACCTCTCACTCATACAAATACCCACCCACACACAACAGCACACATACACACACACACACACAGTGTATTTTTTTTATAGTTAGAGGTGATAGCGTAAGAAAATATCAAAGCACGTCATTATGAATAAATTACAAGCCGTGGAGCACATTACAAGCTAAGCTTTTTGTATATGAAAATAAAACTGGGAGATAAACATTTCTGTTGGCTTAATATAGTTTACGAGTTTTATATTTAGCTTGATATTCCTCGTGTATTCGAAAACGATTGCACTTCTTTATTGTTTTCATATATATATATATATATATATATATATATATATATATATATATATATATATATATATATATATATATATATATATATATATATATCATTAAACGGAGAGTAGATGAACAAGTACTTTATACATATATATTCCATATATTAATTCAGAGGACACTTTCATTTCGCCCTCAAAGGTAAATTATTTTAGAAATAGTACAGCAATACCGAAAAGTAGTAAACAAAATCTGTCACTATCATCTCTGCTCTTTCACTAAAAACCTGCCACTGCTTTATCTAAACGCAAATAAAAAAATATATTGTTATATCATTTAATCACTTATATTTAATCCAAGATATAGATACCCATATTCCAACTATTAGGATATATAATATATCTGGTGTTGTGGGAGAAAGAATATCTCACTCGTATTCACTACGTGTAGTAAGAAGCAACTAACAAGGAGAGTAGAACGAAGGACGGACAATACCATCTCCCCTTATGACAGACCAGCTAATGAAATGGGTTAGATGGACAGGATGGAATAAAGCACTAATGCATCCTTTTTTTTTTAGTTCAGTTGCGGCCACCCTGCTGGTTTCAGTGGGATATAGCGGAGTTTAAAGAATATTGATAATCTAGGGCCACAGTAGACGATTGGTAGAGACCGCGAGTCAGAAAGTGACTTGCTTAACCAAGCGCGAGTTCGTCATTCTTTGGGGCGTTAGGAAGTGTATCTAGCCTTAATCCTTCTTATTGCCCCAACCTGTATTTGTCTCTCCTATTCGAAAGGGACTAATTGCGACACATAAAATGGCAAAAAAAAAATTTAAGAAAAGAAAAGAAAATAGAGTAATTAGAGCACGAATATGCCAGTACATTCTTTATTATAATTTGCTTAAAGCATTATTGCTGTTCGTACAACTTATCTCTTCACCAGTATTCCTTAGAAGATAAAGAGAGAATAGTGGTGTCCCTCTGGTGGCTTACTTGCCAGCTCAGCAAGGTTATTGAGTACACCATATTTGAGTTTATCGGTGATACAGTATTTCTGTGAGTTCAAATTTCGATCAGGTAGAAAATTCTTGTACCGCAGGTCTCATGTAATAATAAATGATAGATGTATTTACTATATATTATGGTAAATATACTATAGAATATTCTATAAAATGCCCTTGGGAAAAAAGAGGTACCACAGTTCCCCCACACACTGCTTGGGAAACCCTCGGAGTCAATGAGACAAAGACAAGGATCTTTCTGTCTTGAAGCCCAACAGTTGTAGCTGGTTTATGCCCACCTCTCATCTCGTGGCAACCCACCCACCACACTCACCCGTCCCAGTATACTGTGCTAGAAGATGCAAGAAATCCCTTTGGTTCGCTTCTCTTATGCACAGTGTTCTCCACTCATTCCTCTCTCTTGTACTCTCTCTCTTTCCAGTTACACTGACATACCATGTGCATCCAATACACTTTTCATCCTTTCTATTTATCACATTTTAAGTTTTACTTACGACCTTATTCCAAGTACTTCTGCTCTCCACACTGCCTTTGCTAGTCATTCATCATATACTTTTCATATGTCCAAGTCGTTGAACACATGGTCTAACTTACAGACTTCTTTCAACATCAGTTCCCTTCCTCACTTCCCTATGTCTTACTCTTTTTTTAACTAGGTACACTTATTGTACTTGCGAAACACCTCATCTCCATTACATTCTACTCGTTCTTTTCATCCTCTCTTGCATTTCAAATTTCTTCTCCATACAGTGTCATAGACACCATCGCTCCTTCATATATCCTTCTGTGTGCATTCATTCCTGTGTGCCTATTTCTTATCACACTTTTCATGCCTCGCAGACATTTGCTTGCTTCCTTCATGCTATAGTTTATCTCCAAACAAAACTCGTCCATTCACTGCTACATGCAACCCAACTACTTAAAACTCTCAACTTCCTTTAGCGTCTCCCATTCGCTCTCATTTTCATTATGCCAACAGCATGAATCCTGGTATACTTCTTATTATGACTTTACCTTTGCCAGTATTCACCCCGCAACTTCCTTCTCTCTCACACACCTTTACAATCTCAATTACTAACTTCTTCCTTCCTCAGAATCAGCCATCAGT